>RJWJ010024642.1:0-24297 GCA_004363605.1 Indri indri | reverse complement strand
GATTCTCAGTCATTTGTTCTGTGTATTACTGATTCCTAATTGTTATGTTTTCTATGATTTCTTTTAAAACCCATCAGAATAGAGACTGCGATAGGTGTGAATGTACGTGTTCAGGAGTGAGTGTGCGTTTTAATTTTATCTACCCCTTAGGGCTGGTTGGTTAATATTTCAAGTATGCTAATCAGAACCAACACTCCAGCAATAGTTAGCATTTGAAAGACTCCAGCAAGAAACTTTAGAGTGGCACTATTCCTTTAGAAATGCACCATTTGTAACTTTGATCAATACCAGAAAGTTTATTAATGAGCATATAGAATGCTAGAAATAATTTTTCTTTGGACAAGTGATGTTATCTAAATATGTCTGTTAGTTATCGAATGGGCATCCTTGCACCTGCATAAACAGGATTTAAAATCTAGTGATAGCATATATTCTTCAGAGTGGAACCTAGTTTTAAGATTCCAATCGGTTCTGTGTGCAGTCTTTGTCACCTGATTCTGACTAGAAGTTTAAATTAATCCTGCCACTAGGAAACAGTCACCTTTTCCTTGAGTAAGCTTTTCATGGAAGTTACTTATTGAAGAACGTGAAAGGACAGAGGGCTGAGACATGTTGAAATTTCAGATTGATTTGTATCATTTTGTCAGAAGGAGCTGCGTATTAACAGAAGTTCGCTCGAATGGCAAAATTAGGACAGGAATCAGGGTTTTGAGAAAAGAGACCTATGGCCTTCACTTTCACTAGTGGGAGACAACAAAGGAACCATCCATGTTAACAATCTGGAAGAAGGGAACGGGAACTGAAAATATGAAGGCTAGAGGCAGATTGACCTATTTAAGAACAGGGAAGGGGCCACTGAAAACAGAAAGTAGGGGTGCATTTAAAGCCAGTGTAGAGCTGTGAAGGTGGGGGCACAGGAATAGGAGCAGCCAGACCAGGGGTTTAATCTGTTTCTAAGGGCATTGGGAAGCCCTGCTGGAGCTCAGAACATATTACCCCAAAATATGGCAATGGAGAAATCCACAGAAGCAAGAAGGTCAATCTGACCTTCTCCCACCTTTCTCCCCTGAAGCACGGACATAAAGAAATTCTCTGAGCTGTCTCGTCTGAACGCAGTCATAAGACCCTCATTCTAGAGGGGTCCTGCCCTACATCCACAGGGCAAAAAGAATCTGAACAAACACGCCTTGCTAAACTCCCCCCAGTTTATTACCATGAGATCACATCGCTTTCTGCCCAATCATGTTTCTCCTCAACTATCCACTTCTTTCACCAAATTTAGCACAAAAATAGAGTTTTCCCAGGTCTTTGGGTCTTTGTTTCTGAAGACTCTCTATCACCTAAAACTTTGGTTAAATAAATTTGTTGTGCTTTTGTCCCATTAACCTGTCTTTTGTTGTGGGGTGTCAGCCATCACTCTTGCAATGGGTGAGGAAAAGATATTATTTTGTCTCTCCTACAGCCCCATTGGAACACGAGTTACTTGTAAGTTGAATACTACCAGCAACATGGATGGTAGACACTACCACCTAAAGAGGTCAGGCAAGTATCATAAATGGATGAAGGAGCCATACTATAAAAAACAACAGCTCGAGCTCAATAATAAATGGCAATTGACAGCTGTGAACTAAAATAAAATCTTAAGCCTCCCAGCTGACTGAATGGATCCCCTCTTGGCCAAGGGCACCCCGGAAATACTCTAAAGCAGAGTTGCTGGCTATGAGAAGGGAGGTCAGACATGCCTCATCATGCCCTGCTCCCTTCTTGGAGATATCCTTTGTAACTCATTAACAGGCCTAAGGCTATGCAAGACAAAGCTTAAATCACACACCTGCAGGTCCTTAATTTACTCAACAGATTACTTGAGTCTCAGTACACATCCAGTGGCTTTCCCTTGATTAGCAGACTTCCTTATCTTAACTTAAACATTCCAAGCCTTCAGACAAAGCTCCATTTCTTTAACCAATTACAAATCAAAGGATCTTTAAACCCACCTATAATCTGGGATCCCCTATTTCGAGATGACCTGCCTTTTTGGGCCAAACCAATGTATGGCTTCCATATATTGATATATGACTGTACATGTAATTTCTGTCTCCCAGAAACGTATAAAACCAAACTGTAACCCAACCACAGTGAAACCAGTTGCTCAAGGCTTCTTGGGTGTGGCTCCAGGCCATGGTAACTCATACTTGGCTCAGAATAAACCTCTTTAAATTATTTTACACATTTTGGAATCTTTTCCATTGACACAGTACACTTAAGGTTTAAGTGACTATTCACTTAAAATGAATGGTGGGAATTTGGCAAAGACCACGTGCTTTACCTTGTGTGTATGCGTGCTGGGGGCAGAAAGGGGAGGGGAGAGCCTCAACTCTGATCCAGTGATTGCTGTCATGCTGAAATGTGAATCAAGTATTGCCACATCTTCTTACTTTCCAAGACAAGCCAGACCCTGAAATTTTATGTTAAATCTAATGTTTAATGGTGGTAGCTAATTAAAAAGAAAATAATATATGGGATGAAAAAGCCATGCCCCTTCTTAAATGAGGCTTATGGGCTTCCATGAATGACTTCATTTCTATACACTGAATGTTCAACTTTCAGAATATTTGAAATCTCTCTTTACCCTCTCTTCCTCAAAGATTAATTATTTCTACTTTGTAGGTAAAAAATAAAGACTTTCAGACTGATCCCAACATTTCTTTTCCATTCTACAATCCAACATCTTTTCATTCAAAAAGTATTTCTTGGGTACTGCTATGTTCTAGGTACATAAAATATATGAATAAACAAAAGACAAAGACCTCTGCCCCTATGAACTTTACAAATCCCTTGGAGGACACTCGCATTTAAGGGGTAAGTGGGAATAGTGGGGAACAAGAAGACCCTGAAGGAGATTGAGGGTGGACAGGTGAGGGAGACAGAGAAAGAATAAATGGAACCAATAGGTGAGTTACATAGTACTGTAGAAGATAATCAATGGTATAGAGAAAAGAAAAAACAGAGCAGGGCAAGGCAGGACTGAGGGTGCTAATGGTCACCAGGAGATTCCCACACACATCTCCAACTCCAGTCTCTCCGGCTCTGCCTCTGCCATCTGTCCAAACTTCTTTCTACCCTCCCTACTCCCTTGTGCCCTCAGTTTATAAAACCTATTCAAGTAGCTTCTATCCTAAAAATAAGACAACACACAAAACTTCCTTGAACCCCTGCATATTCCTCTTGCTACTGCATTTGTCCTTTAAGAAAAGAGCTGTCTCTCTGCTGATTCCACTTCCTCCCTCCCATTCATTCATCCACTTACTCCAATGTGATTGCCGCCAGAGTCTCTTCACTTAAACTATCTGTGGAAGGCCATTGATTGACCTAATCCAACTGGCATTTCTTATATTTTATTCTGATTTCATGCTACCTCAATCTTTGCATTGTTAAATGCTCACTCTTTCCTGAAAATTCCACTTTCTTTGGCTTCTAGGATGCAATTCTTCTGGTGGTCCCCTACCGAATTTAATTAACTCTCCTTCTCACGTCTTCTTTGTGCTCTTTTTCTGCTTTTTCTACTTAGCTTTTAAATGTAAGTATTCTTCCAGGGTAATTTATTATTTCTTTAAGGTTGGAAAAAGGTCCTTCACCAATATAAGCACCGTAAACTCAACATGTCTAGCACTATACCCTCATTAATTCTCTTTTAATCCTGATCTTGGTTGACTGTTTTAAGTGTTTGTTTCTGGAAAATGAAAGTAGAACTTTTGGGCAACTCCATCTGCCCTGGGAAACAGGTTGTCTATTTATATTTTCAGACTTTAAAGTTTTTATTTTTAAAATAATGGTTTATATTCCCAATCAATTATGAAGACTGTACATGTGTGAATGGAGAATTTAGATTTTAAAATTTTAGTTTGAAACTTTAGATATTCTGGGAAATTTACTAGTTATCATCTGAAAGCATTTGACTTTCAAAACCTGGCATATTGTCTAAATTTATTCTTAGGGAATTTAAGATTATATTGTTATTGCCGGAAGATTACATCTGGAAGGTTTTATTTATTCATCCTAGACTAACTTTTTAAGTTAGATTCAGCTTAAATATTAAGTACAGCATTTAAGGAAACCGAACTTATCTGTTCATCAGAGGTTTCACATGCTCTGCTTAGAAAGTTATAGCAGAAAGAAATTCTCATCTGGTTTTCATCTGTTATAAATAGAAAATGTCACCTAATTTACTACTTGTTTAAGGTTGGAAAAACATTCTTTACCAATTAACTCCTTACAGCCTTATTTTAAGAGAGTATATTGAACTGCATAGCTTCTCTCTCTCCCTCTCTCTCCCCTCTTTGCTCTCTCACACACGCACAATTTATAGTTCAAGAGAATTGTTTAACAGTAATTTGACATAACATTAGGTGGCAAGTTGAATTTTGGCTTTCGTTCCAAACTGCTACCCAATCAGAGTTAACATTCAATCAGTATTTATGTGGGATAGGTTTGTTAACTCTACATAGACAAGAATGTCCAAATTAAATGTACAGCACATATACTAAAGGAAAATGAATTCATTTCTTCTTGAGAGACTATAAATTCATATTTGAAATGATTTGCTTTCGGTTAGGCTTTCAGATAAAAATCAAATTCAAATATATAATTTATGAATATATGAGTATAAAGACAGAATACATTATAAGCATATAAAAATGGAATATATTTAAATAAATATAAATTGCTTTGAAAGATTTGTGCTATTAGGTACAGAGTAAAACTTAGGACACATTTGCCTAGATAATAAAATTATTAAATCCAATTTTCAGGAAGTACTATGTACTATTATGGATTTTATTAGTAACAAAGCATATGACTAAGAATATGACCAGATTAATTAACAATACAGTGCTGATTATTATGAATAAGGGAAATTGTGCTCTAGTTATTTACCGCATTAGTCTTTGAGTGCTTTTGTAAGCTTTAAATAACACTTGCTTGTACTTTGTATTGAAAATGAGACTTTAGGTATAGAAATATCTACACCTGCTTGCATTTATAAAAAGATGAAAAAACTAAATATGAGGCAAAATACATAACACACAAACAATGATGATTTTTAAAGAAATACATGAAACATTATTTTAAAGTTTGCAAAATTTAAAGATTTCCTGGAAAAGGGCTGATTTTTCCAACTTGGAAATATGCACATCTAGCAAAACATGCTCATACTTGGAATAATTTGGGATACCAAACGAATTGTGGTAGTTGGGCCAGTTAAAACCACAAGTAAGAATTAATCTCTTCCTCTTACTATCCTTTCCAAGTTATTGCTGAGTGGGGGTGGTCTTTAAGAATTTGGCTTTCCAGCTACCTACAACTTCAAAGCAGAATTTACTACTGATAGTGCTTTCAGTGGCAATATTTAGTTGTTCTTGGGTTGAGATAATCCAAACAGCTGGGATCTATTTTCAGAATTGTCTGGCTCCAGCTGGAGAGTCCTTTGAAAAAAATTCTTGTTCAGAGCTGAATTTCCACTGTAATCACAGGATTTAGTTTACAAAACCAAGGCATAAATGGTGTTTCTGCACAGGGCCAGTTTGACCTGGTTGTGTAGATGGAAGAAAATCCAACTTCTTACTCATTCTTTCTCTTTAGCATTTGAGATTGTCACACTCTATCCAAAAGGCTTAGAGGTCTAGTTCCTATTCGGATTTTGTTAAGACAGAGTAAATGAATTTGAAGAAGAAATGTTGCGTGCTACAAGGAATGATCGTGATTCATTTAGGCCAAGCATGTTTATAGCATGCTTGCTACTAGTAATCCTATTAGCAAATTTGTTTGCCTTAGGCTTGATTACATCAAACCAAACACATAGGTCTCAGGAAAGAACACATTACTAAGGAGCAGAGAAAAAGAAATAGTCAATGTAGCTAGAATACCCATGCACCTTTCCAGGGCAAAAGGGATCAAATGATAAGAAAACAGCTAGACCCCTAGTCAGCTTTGCATAATTGCCAATCTCTGTCTCGCCATGAAAGTCACAGACACATATTCCTTGGTTAGAGCCTTACTCTATGTCCTCATCACCTTGACTTCTGCCCATGAACTCTGAGGGCTAAGCAAAAAAATAAACTCCACATAGGGGGCTGCTAACGGATGAACATCAACAACCCTTCTCCAAAATTCATCAAACACTGGTTCCCAGTTTAGTGATGGTTAGTCTCTTGAAAATTTAATTGTGGAGTAGAAGATTTCCACAGCAAGAGTCCCAGAAAGCATGTTCAAAGAATTTGGTTTTAGTAGCCTAAAGCATGGAGGTCAGAATATCACTGTTAGTAATGTCTCTGCGTAGGAAATGGGGAGTGGTTACAAGATTTGCTTCCCTCTTGACTGATTGTCCCAGTAAACTACAGAGGGCAAAGGTTCAAGGCAATCACCCAAGAGATCTACCTGCAAAGCTTTAAATCTACCATACAATGTCTGCAATTAGAGGATGCATGTGGGTTTTACATTTTTCAAAATGAAAAGTCAGGGGGAAAATCCCACAAAAGTTAAAAAAAATAACTACTGAGAGATACCAAAAAAAAAAAAGAAAAAAAATCATATTACTTAAAAGGAAGCCAAGAAGAGATCGCTGTGCTTCCTGAGGATGGTGACAGCATTTGGACCAGGTCATTTTCGTAGCATTATTTGCAGCACCCGATGATTGCCACTGCTTCATTTCCTAGCCTATGGTTATGCCCTGTGGGAGCTCATTAAATACTTGTCATCTTTGTGCAGCTTATAAAGCTTCGTAAGGATTTCTAATTTGCTGTAAGAAAGAAAAATACAGGATACTGTGAACTACGCACTTGCGACCAAAGATTGTGTCACAATTGATAAGCCCAATCATTCTTATTCACCCTTTTAGTACCCACTAAGGGCTCAACAGTGGCTAGGCTCTGGGGGTCCAATAATGACCAAAATAGGCACAGCCACTGCTTTGTGGAGCTCACGGTCACTCAGAGTCCATTCATTCACTCGACAGATATTTCTTGAGTATCCACTGTGTGCCAGGCATTCTTCTGTGTATGGGAATATGCAAGTAAACAAAAAAGACCAAAATTCATGATACTGTGGAGCTTGTTTTTAGCAGGAAGGTCCAGATAATAAAAAAAATGTCAGAGACATACAAGTACCCTGAGAAAATATAGAGCAAGGGAAGGTGACTCAGGGGTGTGCAAAGGCCCTGAGGCAAGGGGCTGATGGGAGCTTTTAAGGAACAAACAAAAAAGCCTCTGTGCTTCAAGAAGGGTGAGCTAGCGTGACAGTAGCAGGCAGTCAGAGGGTAGAAGGGATCCAGACCCTGGGCTTTGCAGGCTTTATAGGACTCTAAAGGATCACTCTGGTCGCTGTATTAAGAATAGACTGCAGGGTACAAAGTGTTACTACAGACCCATTAAGAAATAATTGTAGTCATCCCAGTGAAAAATAGTGATAACTCAAACAAGAGTGGTAACAATAGGAGCTCTGAGAAATGACTGGATGTTTTTTGAGAGAAGAGCCAATGGGGTTCCCTGATAGATTGGATATGAAATATGAAAGTAAAAAAGAAATCAAGGAAGACTAAAGTGCTTGGCCATAACTGGAAGTTATGGAGATGTCATTAACTGATAGGAAGAAAATTTCAGGAGAAGCAAGGTTTTTGTTTGTTTTTGGGTTCCCCTCGCCCTGCCGACCCCCTTAGTAAGGGAGTTGGTAGAGGACAGATGGGGGTTTCTGGCAGGGACAATGTTACATTTAGGATGTCTGTTAGATCAGTCACCTAGCGGGTGTTATGTAGGTGACTACTGTGTTAATCAATGAATTTATATGTTAGTAGGATATCAAAGAGATATATAGATATAGATATATATACGTTGATATAGAATACATATAGAGGCTTATTGTTTTAATCCTTCAGTTCCTAACTTTGTGTAAAATAGTCTCTCATGCCGATAACTATTGTTAATACTCGTATTTTCTTCCATTTTCTCTACAAAATTGAGATCATACAACAGATAAGACAGACAGGTAGGTAATTATAAATCCAGCTTTTTTCACTTAATGTTTTCTTGTGTTCATTTTCCCCCACATCATGTTTATAACGGATTCATAAATGCAGAATCTTCTAACAAGAGGTTGTACATTTTTCATTTTATCAAAAAAGAGGTACCAATTTATATTCCAATAACAATGTATAGGTGATTCTTTTCCCACATGCTCACAAAGTTTTAGTACGATTCTTTTAAAGAAAAGTTCTAAATTGGTATATTGCTTTATTTATAGTTTTAATTATGAATGAGATTTAGCTTTTTCTTGAGACACTAATATTTTTCTACAAAGTGTCTGTTCACAACTTTTATTTATCTTTGTCTTAAAGCGTTAGTATTTTTTTTCCTTGACTTATGAGAGCTTTTGATATAATGGTGATAACATTTTGTCTGCTTGTTTTCCACGCTGCCTTTATCTTTCAATAAGTTCTGGGGCCATGCTTGGTGGCTCAAGCCTATAATCCCAGCACTTTGGGAAGCCAAGGTGGGAGGATCCCTTGAGGCCAGCCTGGATAACATAGTGAGACTCTCATCTCTATGAAAAATTAAAAAATTAGCCGATGATGACACATTCCTGTAGTCCCAGCTACTCAAGAGGATGAGATGGGAGGATTGCTTGAGCCTTGGAGTTCAAGGTTACAGTGAGCTATGATCAGGCCACTGCATTACAGCCTGGATGACAGAGCAAGACCCTGTCTCTTAAAATAGTAATAATAATAATAATGTTTTAGCTTTTGAAATTTTTTCTATCGGTTTGTATAGCACTCTCTCTTATGTTTCTTTTTCATTGTAAATTCTTACCTTAACTTTGCATTTATGTTTTAAGTATATTTTATAAATATATTTACATTTTCAGACCCAATATATTATGTTTATCCACATTTTCTAGGTTATTTTATAGTAAAATTTAAAAAAATTAACTCTAAAATCCTTCTTGAATTTACGTTTTTGTGGATTTATCAATACACTTTCATTTGACCAGAAACTAAACTACACTAGAGGGCAAAGTAGAACAAACGTGTGTTATGTGATCAGCTTTCTTCTATGTTCCTTTTCTGTTTTAAAACAGCTTCTCTTGTGGCATGTTGCAGTGTAGTTTATTCATTGGAAATAAACTACAAATATTTGAACTTCAACAAATATAGTGGATTCGATTCTGTCTTACAGTTAGAGCAGGCACTTGCCTTAGGCAGCAAAAACATTACACACAGCAAATTCTTTAGGGATTGTTTTTAGTGTGAGAAGCTGGAGGCAATAGGAGATAAGACATTTCCCATTTTGTCTAAAGTAAATTGAACCAGAATTTAATTATCTTTTAAAAGTACCATCTTTGGCACCTGTATTCATGTTTATACTCCAACACTCCAACAGGGCCAAGGAATAAATCTATATACACTATTGTTGAACATTTAACAACAAAAATTTCAGTAGCTACCCATTTCCTACAATTAAAGGGTGAATATTTGGCACCTTTTACTTTTCTGGACAGCAGTGTGTGTTTATGTGTATGGGGATGGATGTGCATAAAGGAAAGCTTGCAAAATAAAATAGATAAGAAAAATTAATGTTTATCTTCCATCTATTTAACTCTTGTTTGGAAGACTCAAATCAAAAACCTATAAATAACTGAAAATATGATATTTGTTTTATAACTTGATTTTTCCTCGACTTTAGCAACCTGAAAAATATTTGGGATCTCAATATCGCAAATACCTCAAACCTATTTTTTTGGACTTTAGGAACCATCTAAGGCCCCTTTAAAAATCCATTATGCTCTGGGCCCATCCCAAGGCTCCCAGGACTTTTCAGGGTATAAGTATCTAACCGTGTTCATGAGTAAGCATATTCCACTTGGGCTGTATTGATTCTATCCCACTAGGTACCATGGTCTCCCACTGGGTGTCACCAGACTCCACTAAGTGCTGCAGCTTCCCATCAGGTACATCTTTGCTCCATAAAGCATTGTCAACTGGAGTCCTCCTGTCACCAAGGCAGAGGGTGGTCTGGGGCAACACAAGGAAGAATGCCCTTTCTCCTTTTATTTTACAGTTGATTAGAGGGGCCCCCAAGTAATATTGCTTAGGCCTCCATTGTCTGACAGTGCTTTGATTGAAACAACTCTTAATTCTGAAATTCTGATATTTTTATTGCTGGGATAATCAACCTATATTCAGCATCTGTGGAGTCTGTGTTCTTCTGGAACTCAGATGCAGAGCCAGTAGAGGCAGGGCAATAAATGTGAGTGACAGAATGGACCCTGCACTCAGAATCAGCACCCCCAACATCATCCCCCACCCCTCCAATGACTAAGACTCTCCTACCAAGTCAAGCTGAAATTCAGTAAAACTGGTCCCTTTGACCTTCGAGGTAAAATTCCAACCATGATTTCATGCCAAAAACATGCACATATGCTTTAGAGACCCTGTCCCATGATTTTGTCAAACACAACCTAAAACCTCCTTGAAAACCAGGTGAGACCTTTGCTATAAAATATCATCTTAACTGCATCCCCTTCAATCACCACTCTAAGTTCTATCACTTTAAATGCAAATGACTTCCAATTTCACATGCATGTTTTCATCAGTTGCTTTGAGTGTGTTTCTATTCTTTGCAGGGGTGAAGTGAGAATTCCTAACTAGCTCATAAGATTCTTAAGAGTGAAAAATGCCTTTGTGTGTCCTTATGGGAAACAGAATGGTAGGTAAAGGGATATACATAATCCTGTTCAAATCTTAATATGTTGGTATCAGTTTTGTCAAAGTAATAACATTTGTTCATTTCTTTAAGCTACAAGAATAAAAAAAGACATTTTTTAAAAAGGATATGTAACAGGGGTATATGTAGTCAGATCTTGTCCGTATTTATTTTTCCATTAGCTACAATGTTTCTGCGCATGAGGCTTCTCTGTCTCTGACTTTATGACTTAACATGTGGCATAAGGAATTGGCAATATGCATGGTAAACAAATATGCAGCTATAGTGAAAGGGGCGTGCCCTTGTGCAGGATCTGAGGTGTATGCGAAGAGCAGTCTGAGTGGCTCTTCACCCACACACATTAGACACAGTCAATGTAATTCCTGCTAAGTGAAGGAGTTTTTATTATGGCATATTTTAACATGGCATGATTTTTTTTTTCTTTTAAAGGCCCAGAAGTTATCAAAGCTCACTTCCACATTAACCCTGTTAGTTGTACCACAGAATTAAGACTTTCCTTAGTGATCACTTTCAGCTGATCCAGGGCTAGTCAGAATCTCAACACTCAACACGTGCTGAATGTATTTTGATCATTCTAGCAATAGAAATACAAGGATTTCAAGAGTTTCTATCACAATATCCTGATGCTTTCTGTCCAGAGGTTCATATAACCTCTGAACCATAATGGAATGCCTCTTCTCTTTGAAAGAAGAATAAAAAGAGGTTAAAGGCACTCTTTCATATTCACCTAGAAACTGAAACTTGAAAAAAATATATATAACACTGATAGCCACCATTTATTGAGTGCTTACCATTGCTATTTAATTTTCACATTCCATTTCACCCCTTTTTATAAATATGAACACTAGAGGGAGCTAAGTTCAGAAAGAGCACACTGCTTGGCTTTCCATTTATTTGCCCAAAAGCATCTCAGAAACCAAATTCTTCCCAACAGTTGCACACAATGTGCTAAATCATACTGCCCCGCTAAAATTCAACAGAATCTGGAAATATACTTTAAACAAAATGAACTATCAAATAAAGCAGCAACCAAATAGGTACAATGTTGAGGGTTAGGGTTGAGACATGAGAACCCCAGGAGTGGGACAGGACTTTGCCAAAGAGCAACCCGTGGACATGTCAGTTCATTGAGCAAAAGCTGCTCAGCCTTGAGGAGGACATTCCACTGATCAGGGATATCTGCAAACGGACCCCACCTTGAAGCCTGAGGGCTGCAGCCTGGATGTCTGCAAACCAGACCTGGGCTTGTAATTCCAAGACAGAGAGAATGATCAAAGGATGTCAGCCCAGTAGATAAGAGCAATTTGCTCTTCTAAGCCTCAAGCAATGTTCCTATCTCTCTCCTGAGTTCACGTCTCAGTAAATGAACTAGATAAAGTAGAAAGAAGTACATGCTCTCTTTTGTTCCCATTTAGATTATACGCTTTACTGCTAACCCAGCTTTTCACATGAAATCATTGTAATCTATAACATGAAAAAGATAATAAAAACGGGAGCTAGACTTCAGTGAGTACCACCTGGCTCATGGGAATGCTGGTGGTCCCCTGACCTCCCTGCACCATTTCACCTTACTTTTTGTGTCCGTGTCTTTGTCTCTTCCATCTCTTGCAATGCACACTGCCCAGGGACCGGGTTATATTGGGGGTGTGGCAAACCCCAGATAGTACAAGAATTTTAGAGAGGTTTATGTCAGTATGATCCTAAAATTATATGTAATAACTTTTATTGACCATGTATTACGAGCAATAGTACTGTGCTGAAGCATTTTACTTATAGTTCTCTCATTTAACTTTTATGAAAACCTCATGGGTAGATATAACTTCAATGTAGAGATGATAAAATGTCATCTGTAAGATTAGAGAATTTAAATCACTTTCTCAAGATCATATTTTATTGATAAGAAGATTGAGGCCAGACCTATAAAATGTCTTAACAGAATCAATGCCTATTAAAATGCCTTCATTTAAATTTTATAGATTAGAAGCATAGTAAATATTTTCCTTTTCCCTGTTCAAAGCTTCTTTTTTCTACAGTAGAGTCAGTTTATATGACTGAGTAAATAAGCCACTAAATAAGGCTACATTATTATATATCATATTCCATTTTTTTAATTAAATCATTAAATAGACCTATTGTCTGAATTAAAGGAAATATCATTATATTTCTGCTATCTGAACTATGCATATATGTATGCATTTACTGTGCTTTACTGTGGTGTGATATTATTCTATTTTCCATTTGAGTGACTGGTAAAGAGAGCCTGACCTGGAAAAGGAGAAGTAAGAATACAACAAGTGGACTTTTTTCAAGGTACACTTTATAGGACCAAGTGATTGCTTAGACACGGCAACAAAGAAGGAGAAGATGTAAATGATGTTGAGGTTTTGAATCTGGGCAAATTGGGGATGGTGATACCATTTACAAGAAATGGGTGATCCAGTGGTTCTCATTTGGGAATGAAAATGAAGACAATTTTAGAAAGCTTGAGCTTAAGATATAGCAGCCATTGGGGGACCCTACTGGACACCTGTATCTTAGAGGAAACTGAGTATATATATTCTCAGTATGTAACTGAGAATTTTAGAAATCACTGTAACTAAAATATATGTGATAGGCATTGTTTTAGTGCTTTATGTACAGTAACTCATTTAATCCTCCAAACAACCCTATAAGGCATGTAGTCATTTAAATAGTGTCCTCCAAAAATTCATGTCCACATAGAACCTCAGAATGTGACCTTATTTGAAAATAAGGTCTTTGCATATGTAATTAAGATGAGGTCATACTGCATTAGGTATCCAATATCCTAAATCCAATGATCAATGTCCTTATAAGAAGAGAAAAGGACACATAGACACAGAAGGGCAAGCCATGTGGTGAGAGAGGCAGAGATTGGAGTCATGTTCCAAGGACAACCTGACGACATGCCAAAGGAACACCTGGGGCCACCAGAAGCTGGAAGAGGCAAGAAAGATTCTTCTCCAGAGCCTTCGGAGGGAGTGTGGTCCTGCTGCTACCTTAATTTCAGACTTCTAGCTTCCCACACTGTGAGAGAATACATTTCTCTTTTTTTTTTAAGCATGCGGTTTGTGGGGATTTGTTAAGGCAGCCCTAGGAAACTGATACAAAGTGTATGCTTTTATTGTGGCCATTTTATTAGTGAAGAAAATGAAACATAGATGAGGCATCCAACATACTTTCTCAAGGTCAGACAACTAAATGGAGCAAGAATTCAAACCCAGATTCTCTGGCTTCAGACTTTTGCACTTGGCTACTACCTACCTGTACTGCCTGTATTATTTTTTTATTACCTGATAATAAAGAGTGAACTAACCTGTATAGGGAAGTAGCATTACCTGGAGGCAAACTGTCGCTCACCGTATATAAAACGTTAGGCTCAAACCACTTTTCCCTACCTAGCTATGTGATTATGAAACCATTGTTTACTCTCTTGTTAAAACCTAATATACTAAAATAAACACATTTGTCATACAAGTAGCAATAGAGAACTAAAACAGACATGCATTTATTTGTAATAATCCATGACAACATCTACAACTCATTAGCTAAATCCTCTTCATCAGAATATACTGTTTACCTAGCTGCTTTTATAGCCCGATTTAATAGTTTCTGGGATCTACAATTCTGTAGGGTCAACCATATTTCTGATCTTGTCTTCATATCAAAAAATAAATAGAATTTGATTGCAGATTATGTAACTATGGTAAAGTCACATCCTATTAACTTCTTTAAATAAAACTATGTATTTTATGTGATTGACCATGCATTATGTGGCCATACTTTCAGTATGTTTGGAAGAATATTTATTTCTCTTTGATGCTCTCTGAATCATTTGGTTGGTTGGGGCAGAAACACAGAATTCTGAGGAATAGTGTTAACTACAATTAAAATGCACCTGCTGCATACTGGGCACTATACACGCATTACCTTATTTAACTCCCACAATGACTCTCTGAGACAAATATCTCCTAATTGTAAATGTGAACAAGAAAGGGTAGAGAGGATATATCACTTGATGAAGACTACATGGATTTGAATCATCGGAGCTGACACGCAAGCCCAGTTTTCTCCTAATTCAGTCTTCTCTTTCCCTGCTATTTTTGGCCTGAACCAAATGAAGATAGTTATCAATGCCATAAAGATAAAATGTACAGGATTTTAATTGGTCGGTTCTACATTTTTTTATTTGCCACACCTCTATATGGAGTAAAGGTACCTTAAGGCCCCCTGTGAGTAATTCTCTGCTTCATGAAGGAATAGAGCTGTTGAAATGGGGCTGATAGGCTCGTGGAGCTTACTTTGGTTAAGATTGTCCAGAAAAAAATACCTGCCTGCTGTTCCTACAGCCTGCTTTTTACCACAAAAAGCGAGGTTCCACAGGGAGACAGAATGGCTGAATGGTTAAAGGCAGATGGTGAATACGGTGGCTCACAACTTAAGAACCATAAAAGTGACAAGACTTTCTGTGGCTCATCTCTTTAGTTTAACCCTGTTTCATACCAAAAATGACACATTTTTCTCCTTAGGGATTCTAGTTCATAAACATTATTTTCCACTTATCCTTTTTAAACTTTGTGAACCAGCAGAGGGAGCTATAAGCACTGAATGTGAAGCCCTTCTGCTTTCACCGCCAATGAAGAAAATACTGAGTCAATCCCCCTTGCCCATGCAGTGTTTATTTAAGGGATCAAAACACTCCTAGGGGGATCTATTGGCCAATTACCAGGGGTAGAACAGAACATTATTTATACAGCACACACTGGAGTGGCTCCACGGGATCTGTTTTGGTCTATTGAGTAATTATATAATTATGCGAAAAAATATGTTTATCTCAGAGATCAGAAGGGATTAAAATGCCTGTCTGGAAAACTAGGGATGCTGATATAAATGCAAAGAATTCTTTGGTTTGGGCTTACAAGTAAAACATGGGACTTGTGGTGATTCAACAATTAATTAATCTTAATAAGATGAAATAAAGCTCTGGCACTGACAATGAGGCCCTGTGATATTTACTTTTGGAATATTTTTCATACCTAATTTCAATATATTGATATGTTAATTAAAATTGATTCACATTAAATATAAAACCGATCATCAGGTTTTTCTCCTTAACATGGTTTAGCTCAGAAAATGTATCTTAATTAAAAAAAATCATTTATGATTTTTCATGATACTCAACAACAAATAGTTTAATGTGGCAATTTTAAATAATCTGAAACTTGAAACATATTTTGGCATGTTTTGGGGTTCTTTGAGGTCATATAACAGAGTTTTAGTTTTTATTTATACAAAGGAATATTCATGTTGTACTTCTTTTTAAATTTGAAGGTAGATTAGAATTTTTCTGAAGTTTTCATCATGTCTAGGACACATCTGCATGCGCAAGTAATTATAGAAGATTAATTAAACAATAATAATCAAATGACACTGCCTACCTACCATCTTCTAAGAGAGCCCAAAGAAAAAGTAATTCTATTATTATTTTCATAATGCTTAGGGTCAGTAAGATGGATACAAAGGAGTATATAAGGATCAACATAATAAAATAGGCTAAGAATTTGCAGTAAAGATATTTCTTCAAGGTAGGATTTTCAGTTGTGTTTTTTAAAATCCAATTGAGTTACTCAATAATGGCAAAACTGGAAAGTTAAAGAAAACAGCATAAGCAAGATACTACAGGCATACTCAATTGAGAAAGATAATAGAAAAATATTTTGAGAGAAACTATTGCACAAGTGCTGATTAATTTATTGCATAGAGGGGGAATTACGTCAAAGTGGGTGGTAGGGTTAGAAAATTCGGGAGAGTTCTGATCAACCTCACTAACCATCAGGGCTTAAAGCATGAAAGGGAAGCAGGGCAGGAAATCACAGACCCAATACCCATTCCCCTGACCTAATTTTTACAAATATTATTCCTTCATTAACATCAAAGGCAGGGCCATGTACTTCTGTTTGTGTTTTTTAAAAAGATGAACAGATGGAAGGACAAGATTTCTCTTCTCGTCTCATTTTTCTAGAAGTTCGAAATCCTTAATTTATAGATAACTTTAGAGACAGTAAGAATTGTCCTAGAAGACCCAGACTAATTCCCACAATAATAGAGTAAATTTTTTCAAGGCAAACATAATAATCAGTGGAACCAAATGTAAAACCTAAAAATAAAAATAGCATATGATAAATACTAAAAATAAAATACATTTTTAACTATAAAAATTTTGGTTTTTTTGCCATATAAAAATCTATTTTGAGACCTATTTTTATATGACATAAGCATTATCACCCAGAAGTAATTTTCAATACGTGAAATATATTCATTTTTCACAGAACTACTGTAATTTGAGGCAAAACTTATCCTCTCTAGATCCTGAAATGAACCCAAAAAGGAAACTCTTCAAAATTTGAAGTAGGATGCTCAGACTTCATGGTTTCACATGAAGTGGACACAGATTCTTGCATAGGGTCAACAGTCAACAAGAAATTTAAAATTGAGTGAAATATTTCTTTAAGTATCATAGTATGGAGGAATAATTTACTATTACTGTAATTACTATTTTCTAAAATACTCCATAACAAAAGCCTTCACATATGTTTACTTATGACAATGAATAGCTATGAGATTTGTCTCAAGAGTTCACTCCAAAAGTAAAAAGAGAAACACTTATTGTTTCAAAGTGACCCTTCCAACTTTTCAAAGCAGAGGAAATGCTTCACAGGCAATGAAAGAAATCTTGCAAGTAGGTCTTTACCTTTAGATTTCTGAGAATGATTTTAAAAGAAACTTCTGCTTCGTGTAGGAGGTAGGGTGTTGACCTAGGCAAAATTTCTAAGTAGGCCAAGTCTGTTTTCACACCCTCCCTAATGTCTTTGATGGACTAGAACACCAGTTTATGAGCCACTGAGCTCTAGACTTCTCCCCACTTCCTGACGTTTCATGCCCTCATTAACTGACCCAGTGCCTACTGCAGAAGATCAAGAGTGGACATCGGGCTGCACAAAAAGAAAGATGTAGAGGGCATGAGCACTTGTACCTTCATGTCATGTGGTATACATACCACATGAGTAAAAATTCTAAAAAAGAGTGGCATTTAAACCACTTTCTAGGCCAGGTGTGGTGGCTCACACTTGTAATCCCAGCACTTTGAGAAGCCGAGGCAGGAGGATTGCTTGAGGCCAGGAGACCAAGACCAGCCTCAGCAACATAGTAAGACCCCATGTCTTAAAAAAAAAAAAAAAAAAAAAAAAAAAAAAAAAAATTTTAAATTAGCTACGCATGGTGGTGTGCACTTGTAATTCTAGCTACTTGGGAGACTGAAGCTGGAGGATGGGTTGAGCCTGGGAGTCTTTGTACTTCAGCCTGGGCCACAGAGTAACACCCTGTCTATAAATAAGTAAACAAATGAAACCACTTTCCTGCCTTTTAAAATACACATTATAATACAAATATTGAATTTTTTTCTTTAGTGGCTCTGAGTCATTGTTTTGATCATCTTTTGTCCTACGCAGTGATGTCATTGTATAAATGTCGTGTGTTTCTGTTTCTTCGCTCATCAGACAGCCAGCTCTTCCATCTCCTGCAGCCTTTTGACTGGTTACTTCTACTGCTTACTTTTTCATTTGTTCTCAGACTGCCAGGGTCTAGGAGGACCAATAAGCTTTAAAGAATTAAAATTTAATAATAGGCTAAGTGACAGCCTCAGATTCAGAAAGGGCAAGATGGTAGCCATTTCAAGTTCTCAAAGGCCTCTCTCAATTCTAGTTTCAGCTGTATTTAAAGCTGAGGTGTCTTGTGGGTGTTATACTCACGGAAGCATGGGAGAACCTTGCCCTAAGATAGTTTGTTGGAAATCAATAAAATAATTTTAAGTCTGGTTTTGAAAATAAAGTGTAACACAGTTACTCAAGAGTGCAGTGCACACGATTACTGTTAAAAGAATAAAAAGATAGAGACTCAAACCATGCAAGCACCAAGAATTTCTCTGAGGAGGAAATAGATGCTGAGGAAAGTGTGATTTTGACATTGGTTCCAGTTAGAGATGAATCAAATATAGAACAACAAATGGAATCAACTGTTTCTCCAACTTCTGATGTCAACCCAAATAAGCTTGGGAAATACAATGACGTTCATCTACTTCTAACAAATGAACAATTTAAACCTCCCCCAAAAGCTAGACGTAAAACACCAATTCTTCCCTTGCCAACCATTTTGCCTCCCATTAATAATGTGTGTCAAGACAATTTTTGAAACTGGTGCCAACAAGTCAATTTGAGTACTGATAGCAAGAAAATAGAAGTTTTTCTGAGGCTTCAGCAGCATGCTTATCCTGAACAGAAACATGATATTCCTGAAACATCAGAGGAGGCCAGATTATGGCCATATTCAAGGAAACACAGGACAGGGACCAAGACAGCAAGGCTTCCAGAAAGTTGCAAGATGAATGAGAAAGCAAAGGAGACTAATATGGTTGAAATGATGTCCTCATCTCAGCAATCTTTGCTGGCATTGTGGGGAAGGATTGCTGCAAGAGCTGTTCAGCCTAAGGCTGTGAATTCATGTTCCATTTCTGCTTCTGCCTCTGGCGTCAGGTGGTGTGTGGTCCATGGCAAAGCTCTCTCAGCAGACAAAGGGTTGGGTTTGCCTTTGGTTTCATGCAGGTCAGGCCTGGATGCCTGCCACTCCCAGAACGACGACTTCTCTCTTCCTGTTACCAGCCTGCCATTTCCCATCCCCGGGCCTAGAAGATGGTATGTTATGCCCTGACTGTGCTAAGAGGCATAAGAAGATAATGGAAGCATAAATGGCAATGGAGAAAAAGAAACAACCTGGTTTGAACACAATGTAGGAGACCAGAATATGCCACCTCAAAGCATTAGAGAAAGGTGGATGTACTTTCAGAACGTGTAACCTAATATGAAGGAATGGAAGAAGCGATATTTGAAGGAATCTTTGTGATCTACAAAACAGAATCAAGTGATTAGGACTCCGCAGTGAAGATGGTTGAGTGGGTGACAGCCCCATCAAAAGAGACTCTTTTTTGGGTTCCGAAAAGCCACTAAAATAAAGTCACTGCAATTGAAAAAAAAAAAAAAGAATAAAAAGATAGCTTCAGCATACATTTCAAGGACAAAGAAAATATAATGTGTCTCCCATTGGTAATTATTGCAGAAAGGATACAATGTAGAATACAGATCATAAATTCAATGCTTATCATGTAATTTTTTTTATTGTTGGTCTAGTAATTTCCTGAAAGTGTAACCTTTGGACATTCTTATCCTACTTGGTATTTGTTCCCTTAATGAAAGAACCAAAATTATAAACCTTCTTCACAATTTGACCTAGAGCGTTTAGAATTTGGTAGTTCATTTGTTTAAAATAACACACAGCTCAGAACTTTGCACTGTTTGAGTTTAATAAATATTTGCATATTGATTGACAGCATTGCTGGTATCCCTTGCTGTCCCACAGAAAACACTCCACAGAAGGAATGCAGCCAGCTCTGCTACAACTGAAATGTGGGGTATTTTGTCATAATAACCTATTGAGAAAGGAACTAATAAAACTGTTCTTTAAATTATCTTGAGGATCAGACTTTTCTTTGAAGTTCAGACAAGAATATAAGGTGTCAAGACGGAAAATGTTTAGACAAGTTTTATAGACTGGCACAGGTTTGTGAAGAATGTAAACCTATTTTAAATTTGTCCCACTAAGAACCAATTTCTCAATTTATCTTGACATTTTTATATTATGGCACATTTTTATTTGGATTTCCATTAATCTATTTTGGAAGATAATATGATGAATATTTCAACATCTCAAAGTCACAGCTATTATTTAGAAAGTCTTAATGCATGCAAGAAAAAAAAGTGAGGCTGGTGCTAACAGTTCGCCATTCTTATGTAAGTAAGAGTCTTGGGAACAGGCAGATGAACTGGGGCAAATACGACCTAAGCTATTTGGTCGTGTTTTCAAAAATTAATTCTGTGAATCAGCTTCTTTGTCCCTCACCCCTGCTCCCACACCTTCAAAGCACTCACAAGAATATGGTAACATATCAAGTAATCTTAAAAATTATCAAAAAGTAGCCAGGCGCAGTGGTTCACACC
This sequence comes from Indri indri, assembly GCA_004363605.1. Classification (NCBI taxonomy): domain Eukaryota; kingdom Metazoa; phylum Chordata; class Mammalia; order Primates; family Indriidae; genus Indri; species Indri indri. Next base: position 3,404 of record RJWJ010024642.1, on the reverse strand, counting down.
TATAATCCCAGCATTTTGGGAAGCTGAGGTGGAAGGATCACTTGAGCCTGGGCAACATAGTCAGACCCTATCTCTATAAAAATAATTTTTTTAAAAAAAGACACCATTTTGTGATGACCAGGATTATTTTTTTTTTAAGTGAAAACAAAACAAACAAAAAAATGAGCCAAGAGTGTTCTGTTGTCTCTGGATAAAACCCCAGCACCTGATCACAGGACCCAGACAACCCTTGACAAGTCCCCGGCAACTGTCCAGCATTCTCTCCTGCTCAGGTTCCGCCCCCAGCCCACAGCGTCCAGAGTCCATGTGCCTTTCACTCTCTGTGCCCCTGGGTCTGCCAAACCCACTGTCTGGAATCCACCCCTCAAGCTTTTCTACCAAAATCTTACTCATCCTTCAACTGCCAGATGAAGTTCATTTCTTCCGTGAGGTCTTCCCTCACTGACAGGGAGAGCTAGATATTTCCTCCTCCACGTTCTAATCCCATTGTCCATACCAACCTTAGGCAGCTTATGATTATTTTTTACACGACTTTCTTTTTCATTTGACTTCATTTTTCCTATGGACAGAGACTGCACTTACCTCATCCTGAACTAAAAGAGCCAACGACATGAACTGGTAAATAGTCAGCATTTTATACATGCCCATAGACTTAATGAGTGAGCGAGTGAATGAGTCAATGAGTGAATAAAATATATACCAGAAATTCATGATTTTTTTCCAATATGGCTAAAATTAAGCCAAGTTAAACTCATTTTTAAATCAGAAAGACTGTTTACTCACTGATTCAGCATTTATTAAGAGCCTTCTAAAATACAAATAGAAGACAAATAAGAATAATGCTGGAAGACAAATAAGACATGGGCGCCGTCCTCAAGGAATCACGGCGTAGCGCGAGGGAATTACAGATATCTATATATAGATTCTGCATCTCAGAGGAGCACAACTCAAAGGATTTAGAATTGGGGGTTAGGCGACAGAGAAAGGCCTTATAAGCAAATGACACTGAAGAACAAAAGCAGGAAGGCCAGAAACCACGTATTATTTTCAAAGAACTACATGCAGCTCAGCATTGCTGCGGCATGGACAAAAAGGAGGCTGTGGCAGCAGGTGAGGCTGGATGGGCACAAGGAAGCCAGACCGTGAACAGCCCTGCACACCATTTCCAGGGCCTTACTGCAAAGGAATCGGTGAACATCTGAAGGGATGTAAAACTAGAGTCAGGTTTGTATGCTCAGCGGTCTAGGGGAGGAAGCTGGATTGGAGAGAGCCAAGTTTGAAGGCAAGCTTAGTTTGAATACAAATTGTTATTACATATGGATCTATAACATGAGCTTAAAATATAAAAATTATTTTTAAAAAAGTACTAAGCATTTTGTAGAAACATTGGTATAAAAAAGATCTTGTAAAAACTTTCCATTAAGTTGTAAGGCTGCATGATCTTTGGATTTTAATTAGGGCAAACAGGATAGATGGGCAAATTGAAAACATGAGGCCTCTAGCTATTCGAGCAGAATTTCCTGGGATGCCTTAAAAAAAGGCTCATGTCACAATTTAACCTTGTAAAGAGGAGGGACATTTAGCATAAGAACCTTGCTCTGCTGTGAGCCTCACTTTCCTCTAAAATAAATAATCTTTACTCTAAAAGAAATCCTTATTACCTTCCATGGTTGTCTATAAAAGCCAAATAAATTACACAAAAACACACTGCATATGTTGAAGTACTACAAAAGTATAAGTTATTATAAACATTTTTAAAAAAATCTCTGATTTAAGTAAAGCAAACAGCCAATTGCCAAGAGGGCTGCAAATCTATTACTAATACTACATTTATACAGGAGCAAGATCAATTTCGTCCCAAAAAACATCAGGAAACACTGTATGGTATTAAATGAAGGAGGGCAAGCTCATAAAGACAGTATCTGCCTATTCTCCTGTTGAGGAATTGTTTTTTCTTCCCGGAACTTCCATTAGCATTAATAAGAGTGGAGTGTATACATCTCAGCATGCTGATAGTGTAGCATTACCGCTCCTACACTAATGGACATGGTGCGCATGCATTTTTGCAGAGCAACAGATAGATTTCTCCATTTTTAGTAACCATATGCTGATACAAACATATATTTTACAGTATAATGACTCCAATAGGAATTAAAATTGTATTTGAGGGCTCCTTGGAAAAATGGCTGACTCTAGGACTAAGGCAAGAAATATACAAAATGAGCCTGAAGTATCTCGTAGTCCCAGAAAGGAAGGACATGCTAAAACAAACAAATACCCTATGTTAACCGGGTATGTCAATGGGACACAGGAGTCAACTGAAAAGGCTCCCAATGGCCAAACCTGGAACTATTTGAGCAACAAAATAAAGTAGTTTTGAGTTATAACCCAAAGTACAAAATCAATATCCATCTGTCCATAATGACAAAAATAAATGATGGAATAAATAAATGGGGGAGAAGGAACAAATCTCCTGAGCAGAATTCCAAATCATTTATGTAGACACAGCCTATTTCCTTCTGGGAGGTAGAACGTAACTCCCCACTCCTTCAGTGTGTGCTCCCGCTAGTGACTTCTTTCCAAAGAGTAAGTACAGAAAGGAAGCAAAAAAGAGTAACTTTACAAGTGGAGAATCCAGACACTTACTACCTCAGCCAAGTGATCAAGGTCAAAGTCCACAGTGATAAGTCATATTGATAGAAAGTGCCCTTGGTATCACGTGATGAAATGTCACTGTATCTCTGCAATCTTCCTTCCAAAAACTCATTACCCCAATATAACCATGAGAAAAATATCAGACAAATCCCAGTACAGAGAAATTCTATTCATAGAAAACACCTAACCAGCACTCCTCAAAACTTCCCAGGTCATTTAAAACAAAGAAAATCTGAAAAACAGTCACAGCCCAGAAGAGCCTAAGGAGGCATGATGGCTGCACATAATGTGGTATTCTGAATGGGTTCCTGGAACAGAAAAAAGAAAATTAGGTAAAAACTTAAAAAATACAAATGAAATGTGGTTTTGGTTAATAATTAATGTATCAATATTGGTTTACTTATTATAATAAATGTACCACACTAGAATATAAGACATAAATAATGGGGAAAGCTCCATACAGGGTATATGGGAACTCTTTGTACTATCTTCACAATTTTCTCTGTAAATCTAAAACTGCTCTAAAATGTACAATTTATTTTTAAAACGTGTAACTTGAGCTGGAATTTATTCCATTTTAAAAGTAATATCATTACGTGGAAAGACAAAGATGTGAACCAGAACTTTTAAAATGGGATCAAATGCATAAGGATTTCCAAATGCTTTGGAAAGTGATGTCTGTATAGTGCCATTAGTGGGACCTATTTAGACTTTGCATGGCATTGAGGTCTTTGTGATGGTCCTTGCAG
>RJWJ010024641.1:0-24668 GCA_004363605.1 Indri indri | reverse complement strand
AGTTGCATCCTTTGTTATGCCTGGGCAGGTGTTCTTGGTCCCAGATTGTCATTTCTCTTCCGTTCTAGCAATCTTAGCCATAAAGCCAAGAAGCAGTGGAGCCTGTGTGAATAATCTCTTTACCGAAACTGACTCCACTCATCTGGTGAGGGAAGCTGGTCCCATCCTCGATTTGAGCAAACAGTGGCTGTGGTACCACCTTTTACATGCACAACACTCAAGGGAAATACATATTCATCTTTGAAAGACTGTTCCCGGGTCTTTAATCTTCACACTTTTCTTTGAAAATCATGCTTTCCATACATACAATTGAGCATGACGAGAAATTAAATAATGTAAATACTAAGTTATAAATTCTTATTAGGGAATGAAATGAAATGGCTAATTTTTTAGTTCTGGAAAATGTTTTCTATATTAGCTGGAAAAAAGTATACATTTAGGAAAGGGATATAGAATAAGTCTCATCTCAGAATCTATACAAATTCTTAGGATAAACAGAAATTTAAATTCATGGCTATGTCTACATAATTATAAACATACAATAACATGGATTCAGCCAACAAATTCCATGAAAATCAATAAAAGCCCTTTATTTTTCTTTTCAATCACATAAGTGAGAGCAATAGTTGATTAGTTGATGATATTAAAAAAGATTCTTAATACCACATTTTAGGCTGGGCACGGTGGCTCACACCTGTAATCCTAGCACTCTGGGAGGCCGAGGTGGGAGGATCGCTCAAGGTCAGGAGTTCGAGACCAGCCTGAGCAAGAGTGAGACCCCCTGTCTCTACTATAAATAGAAAGAAATAAGCCAAACAACTAAAAATAGAAAAAATTAGCCAGGCACGGTGGCAGGTGCCTGTAGTCCCAGCTATTTGGGAGGCTGAGACAGGAGGATCACTTGAGCCCAGGAGTTTGAGGTTGCTGTGAGCTAGGCTGACACCACGGCACTCTAGCCTGGGCAACAGAGTGAGACTCTGTCTCAAAAAAAAAAAAAAAAAAAAAGAAAAGAAACTGGGCCAGTTTCCGGGCCCAGGCCTTAAGAGCCCAAGAATTTTCATTCCCTATTTCTTGTAACACTTGCTCTTGGAGACTTGAGCTGCTTAGTAAGAAGTCTGACTATCTGGATAGGCTTCAAGACTCCATGAAGAAGGAGAGGGAACTAGCTGAGCCCAGCCCTCCACCATCCTATCAAGGCACTGGGCACGTAGGGGAACCATCCTGGACCCTCCAGACCCCCTCAGTTACCAGCATGTTGAACAGAAGACTCTCCCAGCTAAAGCCTCACCAAATTCCTGGCTCACCAAACTGTGAGACATGATAAAATGTTTGTCGTTTTAATCCACTAAGTTTTGGTATAGTTTGTAACATAAGCTATAGGGAACTTGAACAGCATACACGAACGAAGAACGGCAGGAGATACTTCTTGCATTCCACAGCAATTAACTACTTTATGTTTCTCCCTTTTATTTTCTCTTTATTTTCGAGTCCTCAGCTTCGGCCACTTTAGGTGTAATCATCTGAGAGTCACGATATTTCACTTCCTTAACAATAAGCTTCGCCAAGAAATTTCTAAGATTCTCGTTGACTCATGATTGTTAATTAAAAGGTTACTATTAAAAAAAATGTAAAGTCTGCTGCAGAAGCAGTCTGAACTGGCAGGCAGATTTTGTAAGCAAGCAATAAACCAAACAGCCGCATTAAACAATCAGTCTTCAAAACCAAACCCACCTTAATTTGCCTTGGTCAGCGATTTCCACCGCATCTTTAAACGCGCCAGGCATTGCTATAGTCGCAAGCAATCACAAATTTCTTCATAAGAAAAACTTTTTCTATCATTCACATTAGAATAAAAACATGAGCCATGTCAAATAGCGAGAACGTAGGAGAGGGATAGACCGTACCTTCCGTGCACGTACAAACCCCGTCAGCACGCAGGCAATGTGTTGTAAGAGCAGGTGACACTTGTTTACATACTTCCTTGGTATCCCCTTCTGGTATTCCCATGCACGAAATTCTGTGGCAACATTCTATTCTCTCAGGGCAGAGCCAGGAAATTTGTTGAATTCTATAAACATCTGGCTTCTGATCTCAGGAGGTCTACTAGTTAACTCATGGGAAAAATATTTTTTTTTTTTGACATGAAGAAAAAGACCGGTTTATGGTGACAATCCTTTTCTACAGAAATTACTTTCTATAACATAGCCCGGCATGGTGCAGTATTTCTCAAAGAGTTCTACGGGATTAGATTCCTCAGGATGTTAATATGTAAAAATCGTTAAAAATGTTTCCTTTCTGGAATTCCGTGGGAACTTTGTGCTGGACTCTATGATCCTCTAAGGGATCCCAGAGTGTACAGAATCAAACATAGTTGACTGTGGCATTCTTTTTTGGGAAAAGCGTTTTACGGGATGAGTGTGAACTAAGACACTTTGGGAACGACAGGTAGACGGGAGAACTTCCGGAACTTGGAGCCCAAAGGCCTTTAGTATAATCCTAATCTGCCACTTAGTACCTGGGCAAGTTATGCTGTTATATTAATGTCAAGCTCATTTTATGTAAAACGAAGATAATAACACATGCACTAACTCTTACCCCACAGAGTTTTTATGAGAAATGTTAGGTAAAAGTGGCTCCTCAGTGGCCGGCATACAGCAGGCCCTAGTGACCCACTGCTGAAGGAATGATCGTCTTTGCACAACAAAGCCTTTGGTTTTTTTTTTTTTTTTTAAGGTCTCACTTAGCGAGAGTCTGACTTGCTTACGAAATCAGGTGCCAATTTTTTACCAACTTTTAAACCTCTATCCCGCTTGGATAAATCTACGCCTAGTTCTCCAAAAATAAACCCTGGTGGCCTCACCCCGTCTGATGGCAATGACCACAGAACGTGCTGTATCGTCTGCTGAATTGAAGGTCAACCTGGTTTGTTGTTAAACCAGTTTTACGGTTGGACGATGAAGCCCAGGGGTTGTAAAGTCAGTCTCTTAAGACAATATTAGATGGGGGTAGAACCTGTCTTGGCGTAGAAGTCTCGTACCAGAAACTTAGGACAGGGTTGACTTAATCTCTTTGACTCTTTGTCTCCTCACTTATAATTAAAAATAATAATTGTCCCATAGGAATATTATGAGTGTTAAATCTGTTATTATGCATGGAAAGTACCTTGTATACTAAAGGATACATAGTCAATAAATCATCCTTATAACTATCATTCATAGAATTATATAATACACTATAAAAGTTAAAGGATTTATTGTAGATCCCCTAGCAAAATTCTCTCCTTTTCTAGAATTAAAAAAAAAAAAAAAATTGAGCTCAGGGGATGAAGGAATTTAGCCAAAGTCGTATGTTCTCAGTGGTAATGCCAGGAGAATATAATAGTTTTTTCCAAATTTTCAAAGAAGGAGAATGTATTTGTCCTGTATGACCCCAATGGATCAAACCAGCGGTGAAAGAGGAAACACGTGAAGAAGACATGTCTGACAGTCTCAGTGTTCTGCCGTTCAGAGGTTGCCACTTTCCTCCCCATTTATGTGTTGAAGCTGGCTTTAGGGAGATGAAAGCGGCCTTACCACTCTCTGGGTTGTGTGCACTGGAAATTAATCATATGCATCCTGGCTTGGCCACTGGTTGACACACGGCCTGAGCCAGGCCCAGACCTATGACAGACCCAACTCTGAAATTTGTATTTTACAGGAATTCAGGAACCACAATCTCATTGGAAGAAAGGACTTGGAGTTGTAATTTCCTAGCACTTTACGTAAGGTTGAGAAAATGTCAAGTATTCGTATCAAAGGACAGGGTCGAAGGAGATTACGGGGGGCGGGCTAAATTCCTCTAACCCGGTTAGCATCGCCACTTGGTATATATAGAAGCTTGGCTCAGCTCTGCTGTATGGTCAAGCACAATGTCAGAATCTGTAATTTTCTGTTATTTGTCCTGACAGGCTTTTTATTTATGTGGACAATTGAAAATCGACTGCAATTGTGAAATCTGACAACCTCAAGACAAACTTGTTGAGAAGCACACTGGAAACAACCTGAATTGAGATGTTTCGCCCACTGGACAACCCAAGTCCTGTGTGCTCATGGCTAAAGAATGTGCCGTCAATCACAATACCCCTAACAAAAAACCCCGAACAACAACAACAGAGAAAGCTTCTCACTTAGAAACAAAGTTAGTAAAACAAGACTGACCTTAGCAACAAAGGAGAAGTGAGAAGTGATTTGAGGAAGTAAAATAAAGGTTAGCAAAGCCTGGGATATTTCTGTGGAACCTACTAAAAGGGGAACTCGCAGATAATGCCTTGTATTTGCTAAGATCTAGACCTGAGTTTGCATATTTTGTGATCGCAGAGTGTGTTCTGACTAAAACAGCAAATGTACTTAGCATGAGTGCTTAAGGAAGCTGCCCCAAAGCCGCCACATCCTGCTACGGCGCACCTGGTAATCACAGAGCTAATGTCACCTGAGTGCTCACCAGGGCAGGCACTGTGCCGAAACGTCTCCCATGAGTTAACTTGTTTCATCCTCACAACAAGCTGTGGTGCAAGTACTATTCTTAACTCAGTTTTCAGGAAACCGAAGTTCAGAGAGATTGGCTACTTTCCACAGGTGATGAGTGTTTAACCTCAGCATGGCATCTAGGTCTTCTGACCCCAGGCCTGACCTCTTCACTCTTGCCCTGTGTCTTGTCCACGCTCCCTGGGACATCTGAGATGGAGTCCAGTCCTCGGTCATCTCAGTGTTGGCATCTGTTGACTGCCTGTTTTTGAGTTTGAGAGTCATTTATTCAATCAAGGTTCATTTTTTATTGAACCCCTGAAAGAAGAGTATCAGTTTGAAATCTTCCTCCTTCATAGTATGACAAGTGATAGATATTTGAATGAAATGAAACCTTAATGTTTTTGAATTACGGGAGTCCGGATCGTATTTAAACTTTTCTGTTTTAACTGACTTTCTGTGGCACCATCCTGGAGGGAGAAGGGTGGGCACCTCCTGCTGTGGCCAGGTGGAGTCAACATTCCCTAATCAGCTTCCATTTTCCTCTGATGGGAGCAGGCTCCTCATCACTGCTGGTGGGTGAAGTTCCCTCTCCCCACGTGGTCTCCGCTGGCATCAGAGGTGGGTTGTATAAGTCCTGGCTTCCCCCTAGATGTCCTTGACACTAACAGAGATTTAAAGCAGACATGATTAAAAAGAAAAAAAGCTTCAACGAACAATTATAAACACACTTGAAACAAATGTAAAAATAGAACACCTAGGCCCAGCATGGTGGCCCACGCCTGTAATCCTAGCACTCCGGGAGGCCGAGGCGGGAGGATCGCTTGAGGTCAGGAGTTCGAGACCAGCCTGAGCAAGAGCAAGACCCCCATCTCTACTAAAAATAGAAAAATTAGCTGGGTTGCCCCAGCCACTTGGCCGACAGAGGGGGGAGGATCGCTTGAGCCCAGGAATTTGAGGTTGCTGTGAGCTAGGCTGATGCCATGGCACTCTATCAGGGCGACAGAGTGAGAAAAAAAAAAACAAAAAAGAATGGGATCTAGGCATTTGCAAAGAATCTCTTTGCCAACAAGAAAAGATAGAGCTGTTTACAGAACTTGGAATCCAGACTGTAAGTAAGGGAAACAGAGGCTACTTCTCCACTTACACAAGGCCTGGGACTGCCCTCTGTATGGAACCCCAAATGTACAAAGTGAGGATTTTCCTGGACATGGACATTAAAAATGTCCTTTTTCAACATTAGCAATGGATCCCATATCTTTATATTAACTAAAATTTCTGCTTTGGAACCACAGTAACTGTTCTTTTTGCCTTCAAATCTAAATAGTGGTGATTAGGGCACCCTGAGTATATGGCCTATGATACAGCTGGATTCAGTAATCCCCCCAGTACATGCTAGGAAAGACCAGTAAAGCTCTAACCACACACATACATACACTTGCACACAAGAATATTTGGAAAAAATGATATGTACTTATGATAAATATCCTGCTATGTTGACTCAAAAAAATAAGACAAAAGTGTATAGAATCTTTTATAAATCATAAACATAGATTTTAATAATCTAACACTAATTAGGAAATAGATGTGTTAAATGTTATGTGTTGATACAAAAGTTTGCTTTGGGGCTTGGATTTGACTTCTGTATTTGATCTCTTGAACTTTCAGATCAAGTGTCAGCATTTTTAGTTTGTTCTAAGGACTACCTAGTGTATTACAGAGGTTTTTAACACAAGAACAATATTTTATTACATCTACGAATTACATGATTCATTAAAATGAAAGTCACTAAAATGAATACTTAATCTACTATAAACCAGTAAATACATTTGTATGTATAAGATTGAAAAATTCATATAAGCCTGCAAAAGTTTCTGAAAAAAAATGAAAGACTAGAATTCTCAATATAGTTTTTCTACTGGTTACAATCTGCCCTTAGTATCTCAATTTCTGCCTACAAATTGGTTTAAGGATATACACTTTTAACTCACAAGTTTGCTAGGAGAGTAGAATTTGACAATAGATACCAACATCTTTTGGTAGTAAAAGTGCTTGTCAATGTTTGGCATGCTTGTTATTATTAATAGTATATACAGTAGCTCCCCTTATCTGTGGTTTTGCTCCCTAGGTTTCAGTTACCCAAGGTCAACCACGGTCTGAAAAATATTAAATGGAAAATTCCAGAAATAAATAATTCATAAATTTTAAATTGCATGCCGTTCTGAGTAGCATGATGAAATCTTTAGCTGTCCAGCCCTGTCCCAGCCAGGACATGAATCATCCCTTTGTCCAGCATTATCTGCATTGTCTACACTACCCTCCTATTAGCACTTAGGCTCCTCTGTTATCAGATCCCTGGTCCAGGTATCTCAGTGCTTGTGTGCAAGGAACCCTTATTTTACGTAATAATGGCCCCAAAGGCAAGAGCCTTTGGATAGTCAAACAGAAGCTATGAAGTACTTCCTCTAAGTGCAAAGGTGAAGGTTCTCCACTTTTTCTTTGCCACAGCAATTGTGGCAAACTTACTTTGGAACCGATTATAGAAGACTTTACTTATTCTTGCGTTGTGATCAGTATTAGGCCCCAACTTTGTAGACTGACCAGTTTGGAATGACATGAAATGACTAAATTTCTATATTCTGCTTGAAAAACATAATTCAAATGTAAGCATGAGACTCTGCAGTGAATCCCCACAGTAAGGAAAATGGTCAGCTTATTTCTAAATGGAAATCCCCAACTGCCACACCACGTCCATCATCTGACATAGAATCTCACTTCCATTGGTACGTACTTAAAGGTCAGGTCTCTGGATGAAGAATTTTAGTTTAGTGGGTTCTGCAGCAGAAACGCCTAAACCAGGAGCACCGTTTTAGCGTTGGCAGAAACACCTTCTCTTCAAACAGCAGAGGAGAAGAAACAATGAAAGATTTTAAGCTCCAAGCCTTTTAGCTAAGCACATTTTCTAACGTTTCTGCTTGTATCTCATGCAAAGGGATAAACGGGTGGGGACAGAACCACAGTCATCTACTTTCGCAGAAGATGCACACTGGAGTCCTGCAGACACAGTTTTTTTAGCCTATATTTTAAAAATCTGGGAAATGCTGCATTAAAAACATTTTTGCTTAAGAAACTGGAACCGCTGGGCACGGTGGGCCTGTCTTCCTGTGTGGGGAAGGAGGCTGAAGCTGAGAACTGGCTGCTGTCTGCACACGTGCTGTGCTGTTTGCTATTTTCCACCACTCCGGGACTCCCGCAGTTTATGCAACTGATGCAACGTTTCTATCAAGTGGGCATTTCTCTTTGTTAAAGGGGAGACCCAGTGGCTGCTTCCCTGCCAAGCAGTCCTAAATCTGCGCGTTTTTTAACGATTTGACCCGAACATACTTCTCCAGAACGGTCAAAAGCACGGAAGTAAGAATCAAAGGATGGTCCCAGCCACCAAAAACCAGCTGTGTGACCTTGGGCGACTCCGTGAAGCTCCAAAAGCCAAAGGGGAAGAATGGTCTGTGAAACCTGCCCTGAACACGAGATTTCCAAAGTGCTCCAGAGCAATTCACAAATTGCACAGCGCTTCCCGTCCGCGACGGCGCGGCGACGCCGAGTCTTCCAAGTCGGGTCACCGGCGTCCCCTCCCCCCGCACCGCTCCACCGCCCGCTCGGGGGGGGGGGCGCGCGGAAGGGGATGCTCAGGGGAGGTGGTCGGGGCCGGCTCACAAACGAAGCGAGAAGTTCCTCAGCGGGGCGAAGGTGTTGGCGGCATTTTTAAGCCCCCTCAGGGACATTCCCGGCCGAGCTGACAGAGCCGGCGCGTGGCCAGCGCGGGAACCGGTCCCCAGGCCGCCTCCCTGCTCGAAGCCGGGTCCCACACGCTGGGCTAAACCCTCCCGGTGCGACCCCGGACGCGGGACCCCGGACTTCGCCCTTATCCCCAACCCCCACGTCCCTCCCCCGCTCTCCCTCCACGTGACAAGAGCCAGAACCGTCATTTCCGGCGGCGCGGGCAGCGCGCCTGCGCGAGGCGCCCGGCCGCGGCGAGCGGTTGGCGCCGCCAACGGCCGCGAGTGGCGGGCGGCGCGGGTCGGGCGGCGGTCCTGAGGGGCTGCGGCCCGGGAGGTCCTGCCCAGTCCCGGAGCGGCGGCCGCCCCGCTTCCTGCCCGTCTCCCTCCCTCACACCCGCGCCCGGCTCGCGCGCGCAGCCCCCCTGAGGCGGCGGGGGCGCCCGTGGAGGCTGCGGCGTCGCCCGCGCGCGGGCCCGCCCCCTCGAGCCCCGCCCCGTCCCCGCCCTCCCCGCCGCCCTCTGCGGGAGCCCGGCAGCTGCAGCGGAGCCGCGGAGCGGGCGGCGGGGCCGGGCGGCGCGCTCGGGCGCGGGATGTGAGGCTCGGCGGGCCGCGGCGCGCAGCGACGCTCGGACGGGCGAGGGGCGGCGACCCCTGCCGACGCCTGGCCGCGCCCGGGCCGGGCTCCCCTCTCGCTCGTCCTCGCGCGTCCCCCGCGCCCTCCGCGCCGGCGGGACCATGAAGAAGTTCTCTCGGATGCCCAAGTCGGAGGGCGGCAGCGGCGGCGGAGCGGCGGGCGGCGGGGCCGGTGGGGCCGGCGCCGGCTCGGGCGGCTCGTCCCTGGGGGTCCGGGTGTTCGCGGTCGGCCGCTACCAGGTCACCCTGGAGGAGTCGCTGGCCGAAGGTACGGGCGCCGGGAGGCGCGGGCGGTCAGGTGAGGGAGGCTGGGGTGTGGCGGCGGCGGCTCGGGTCCTCGCGCTCTCGCCGCACTTTGTGCCGCGCGGCGGGGCTTTCGCTCCGGAGCCGGCTTTTCCTGCCGCTGGCGGCTCTGACCGCTGCACCGTTCTCTCCTAGCGAGTTTCGGGCATTTTCTGCCCTTCTCGACGCAAGGGGGTAAATAGGAGACGGGCTAGCGAGTGGCGGGGTGTCGCGTTGGGGCGGAGGGTCGGAGCGGGCGGGGTCGCGGTCGGCCGCTGCGCCCGAGCCTCCACCGCGCTGCACGGGACCCGCGGCCCCTTGGTGTGGAGTCCGGGTTTGCTCCTGCTCGGTCATCGCTTGAAAGCAATGTATTTGTGTGTGTCGGAGGCGACCGTCTGCCCCAATCCGGTTCGCAGGTTGCTTTGGTAAACTTTTGAAGCCCAGTTATCTGTGTTGTTCGGAAGCTTCTGTGTTGGACACGGTGCTATTTATTCGTGCCCTTCCAGCATGCCTCTTTGGTAGTGCTTTACCAGGTGGTATGAAAGCAGGGTAATTTTCACTTGCCAGGTTTTGTGGTTGATCCTCCATTATCTTTAACAGGCTGTGACAGCAGGTAGAAAGAAGTCTGCTTACAAAAAAGTTTACTCCATTTAAAAAAAAGCTTAGACTTTAGTTCTGTATTTCTGGCATAATTGGCTTGTCAAAAATTCTTTCTCCTGTTTATTGCATGCTTTATTGACCTTTGAGTTTTTAGTTGCAAAATGATATTACAAAATAAATACTTTAAAAATTAATAAAAATTTGTTGATAAATGAATGGCCCTTTTAAGTTCTATGGTTAAGAGAAAAATCGAAGACAGTAGTGTTGGTTCTGTGGGAGTTAGATACTGATGTGGTTTGAAATCAGTAGGCTGAGATTCCACTTGTATGTTTTAAAATGCTATAAACATTGGTAAATTAGTGCAAAAGAGAACCTGAAGATTTGTGTATGAAGTATTCTAAAGAGAAAGAAATCTTGATTAGTCAGGGGTGGATGTCATCGTTTGGTAAACCGTTGCCCAGTATAATGAGCCTAGGCAAACCTCGCAGAGGTGGGAGGAGGATCCTTAGCTTCTCAAAAGAATGAGTATGTGGTGAATGGTCTTAATAAAAGATTCGTTATGCTGTAAAATTTTCTTGCTCTTTTTGCGCATGAATTTCAAGTGTTGGTTTAGATTGGGCTGTAGGTTTTAAGAACACATGGCTAACTCACATGCCATACTCTGTCTTCGAATTGTATCAGTAACTGATTGAAGTGTAGCTCGAGTAATGTTACACTCACTTCATTCCACTAAATCCCAGATGGGTCTTTTATTTAATAGAAAATGTTAACATAAACTAGACTTCGAATTTCTAACTGGTATCATTGCCCTAAGCATGTCCTTTCACTATCCCCAAGCAAGCCATTTTCAATAAAAAATAAGTAATTTTGGAAAATGAAAAATGAATTTCAGAGGAAGAGTCCTCATTCAACCACAGAAGCAAAGAACAAAAAATTTTTGCAAGCACTAATGTCCGCTGACTTTTGACATGTTTGTCACTTCTCTTGAAAAATCGGTAATCAAGTGATAGCAGGAGGAAGCAAGGGTTGAAGAAACCCTTTTGGAAGATGGAACTTCATCCTATACTTCAGCTTTAAGTCTTCCCTGGAGGAGAGGCCAAGGCCTAAGCTTGCTTGCCTGTGTATTTCTTATCTCATTAGCACACACACAGATGCAATTACCAATATTCAGTTTACTTTTTGATCTCAGCTGGTTTATTCTTATTTCGGGCGCTTGATATCCCCTCTCCTTTTCAATTGAGTGATGCCGCAATTAAGACAATATGTTTAAGCACAAGTGTAGTTCACATTTAAGCATGATTAATCAATAATTGACAGGTTTGCCTAATCATAAGATTGGGGCAAGTGCTTGCGAAAAGGCATTAGACTTTAGAATACCCAAGTTGGGGAGAGGTATGCCACTGAGTAGGAAAAGTGATAGATGCTAGGACATACCAAAATGCAAACTTTGTAGACTTTACATTTTTTGCTTTGGCTCAGTATAGTTTAAACAGGGCCAGGACCCAGTAGACTCTGGGCCCTGAAGTATTCTTGCCTTGCTACTGCCAACATGAGCAGCTTACTGAGTGACCTGTGCAGTGTCTTTTTAATAAATCAGTCCCTGTCGATCTCGGTCTGTCTTTTTCATATGTATACACATACATACACACACACACACACACACACATACATATATGTATATATAAAATAGTTATGTTCCAGAAAGTCACCATGGACATGGAATTAGCAAATACTGAACCATTGCTCCTGAGGGGAATACAGTGTTAGGTTCCTCAGAACATTTTTGTCAATTGATCAATACACAACCTTATTTTATGTGTGTTTCTGGTTAAAGACACCTTATTAAATGTATGTTGTTAATTCATTAACATTGAAATCATGGCCAACAGCACTGTAACTAATGCTTAAATGAAGATTATCTAACACTTGTATTTTCTCTGTGAGGTACGTCATGGTCATCTTGCACTTAGGAACATTAGCACTTTAGCACCATGTTTGGGGGCCATTTAAAACAGTGAAAACATCAAGAAAAAGCACAAAAATGAGGGAAAAAATGGCACTAAGTAGGCCATGGAAAGGGTTTACAGTATGAGAGCTGAAACAAGAATGTGCAGTCAGGAAACTCAAATTTTTCGCCCTTGTGCTTATATGTCTGCAAATGACTGTGAAAGTGACATGAGTAATTATTTTGGGCATACAAATAAATTTTAGCAAGTAGATGAATTTCCAAATATGGAATCCCCAAATAATGATAAGCTATTGTTACATATGTATATGCACATATGTGTTATATCTATAATTTAAAAAACCCAGGGCTGGGCGCAGTGGCTCACACCCGTAATCCCAGCACTCTGGGAGGCCGAGGTGGGTGGATTGCTTGAGGTCAGGAGTTTGAGACCAGCCTCAGCAAGAGCGAGACCCTGTCTCTACTAAAATAGAAAAATTTGCCAGGCTTGGTGGCATGGGCCTGTAATACCAGCTACTTGGGAGGCTGAGGCTGGAGAATGGCTTGAGCCCAGGAGTTTGAGATTGCTGTGAGCTAGCTGACACTATGGCACTCTGGCTTAGGTGACAGAGCAAGACTCCATCTCAAAAAAAAAAACAAACAAACCCAAAAACACCCCACACCGGATTCTCAGGGGTGTACTTACATTGTATGTTGTAATTAAACTGTTGGAGTAGTTTTCTCTCTGAAACATTGTATACTTTGTATCATAATGTCTTTCTAGTCAAGCACTTTCCAAATGTTTGAAAATGCTGACAAGCTGCTCAAGGTTTAGAGGACTGATAATGGTGAAGAATTTTTATGATTTTTCTCAAAAACTGTTTAGTTTCAGGAGTCTGTGCTAAGCAAATCCCAACTTTGGGCTGTAGAAATGAGATGGAGCCATATGTCAATTTTAGCTTGAAACAGTATCAAATCGTCATGCACGTAGAATTAATTCAATGTGTAACCTTTGAAGTTTTTCTTGAGACATGCTTTACCGTGAGAAGCCTTTGGTGCTAGTCTGAGGAATTTAATGTTGATAATGGGAAGGAGTTGGTTCTTGAGTAGGGGACATTGTTTTCTAAATGTCCTTGGTACAAAATGGACTTAAAAGAAGACATTTAGACTGGAACATCAGCAATGACTTGTTGATATAATCTCATCATGAGGTTGTGGGGGCCAGATAGGAATGGTAGTGTGAATATGGTGACGTGGGGAAGACCTGCTGAGAAGGACATGCGGTTATTGGCTCTGCCATTAATTGGAGGCCAGGAATTTACCACAGGATTCTTTAAAAGTAGCCGGGTAGTTCTCAGTTAAATGCTTAGACCAGAGTGAGTGAATTTAGGCTAAGTACTAGTCAATTCTCTCTCATTGTTAATTTTACAGGAATGTTGTAAAATACATCTGATTATGCGATGTGTACATCAGTGGGGAAATGATGGATTTAAGTGTTGCATTTCATTTGCAGAAATCATCTGTAACCTGGTAACTTCTAAGTTGACATTCCCAAAAGAAGACAGGATAGAATAAGGGGAGGATTTAGCAAAAGTATCAACAATTGTTTCTACTCCACAACTATTTATTAAATGCCTTTTGTATGCCAGGCACTGTTAGGTGCTACTTAATATAGTGGAGAACAGTAGTGGAGATAACGTCTCTGTCCTTACGGAACTTACAGACTGGTGTGAAAGACAAATGTTAAGCAAAGAAAAATCACCAAATTAATGTAGTTAAAATTTTTGGTAGGTGTTATGGAGTGAATGCTTAGGGTTTTATGAGAGAATAACAAACTGAATTTAGATTGGGAAATCATGGAAGGCCTTTTTGATACTTTAGCAGAAACCTTACTGTGCAACTCTTGGATGGAGGTACCATTTACTAAGGGAAGGAACATTTTTTTTGAGGTGTTCGGAGGATATCCAGTAGTTCCAGACATGTTTAATTGAGATATATGGGAGGAAATGTTAACTGGGAAGTTGGGTATATGGTCTGGCACTCAGCAAAGGTGTTTGGCCTTAGAGATAGGCACTTGTGATCAGTAAACGTTTGGCTGTTATTTAAAGCCCGAGGAGAGGGTGGATACAGGGAGAGAGTGTAGAATGAGAAGGTGCCCACAGAAGGACTTTTGTAGTGCATTGGTCTCAAACGTTAGTCTTGATCAGAATCATTGGGAGGACTTGATAAACACAGATTGCTGAACCTGACCCTCGATGTTTGATTGAGTCTATCCGGATGGGGCCCAGAGTGTTCATTTCTGCCACCTTCCTCAGTGACACTCGTACTGCTGGTCCAGGAACCATGCTTCAGAACCACTGATTGAGAGCAGGCAAAGAAGACTAAGAAGGAGCTGCCGGAGAGGGATGAGGAGTATCAAGAGAATCTGATACCTGGGAACGCAGAAGTGTTTCAGGAAGGGGATGGAGTGAACAGCTGTGTTGCCGAGGAATCATCTTAATTGATCACACTTTCTGACCTGACGTTCACAGTTGCCGTGCTCAGTCCTTAACCTCCCTTTTAAATCTTATCTCTGGTGGTTCGCTGGGCGAATACTCTTCGCTGCAGCCACAGTGTGTCCCACCTGTGACTCAGTCCTGTACTTGCCTGTCACCGCTTTGCCTGTGTAATTCCTGCTCCCTAACTGCTGGTTGTGATCACTTCCTCCTTTCTGGGGACACCTGTAGTTATTTGCTTTTCGCTGTTTTTCCTTCTATCACATTTGATCTTTTGTCTTGAGCTATAATTACGTAAGCACTTGGAAACACTAAGGTGGTTAATTATTGTTCCTCTCTCACTGCCCCTAGCAGATAGTAAAATTTTTGAGGCTAGAAGGACTCTGCTTTAATTGCTGTTGTATCACACAAGTATACCATGGACATTCAAATACTTTTCGAAAGAAGTGATGTTTGACTTTTCTTTTTAAAACAGATAATGTTCTTCAGTAGAATTTAAGACCTAATTTGCATATTGAAAAGCACCAATGGAGGGCTCTTTACTGAATTTTCTACTTTGGTGAAGACAAACAACAGTTAAGGCACAGAGTTATTTCACTTGGCCTCCTTGAAGCAGTAAAGAAAGAATAACCCAGAGGCCCCTTTGTAGTCGTCTTACTCTGTTGAAATTATATTTTTCTTTATTCTGCAAAAGTGACTGAATTAAAAAAAAAAGTGTTGTCACATGCGGTTGTGAAATTGTTTATGTTCTATTCATCTCTGTATCCTCAGTTCCTGTCCTGTATTACGTATCTAGCAATTTCTTGTGTTGAACTAAACTCTCAGGAAACATTGTTTGCTCTTCTGAAACATGGAGTTAATATCTATTATGAAACTTAAGGAAGATAATGTGTGATAGTATTTAACAATGCATGCCAAATTTCTCAGTAAATCTGGGTGAACTTTAGATTCAGATTTGGTTATAAGTTTTCAGTGAAATCTGATTCTGAAATTGTAGTAACTTGCTTTCATTAGGTATCACATTTATGTTTGTTAAAAAAATCTGAATAGCTTAAATTAGACTATTATTATAGATCTATATAGTTTCAAGTTTCAATCAGTTATGTAGAATTTTGACCTATATAGTAACGTACGCTTTCACAGTAAAATGGAAATGATTTGCAGCAAAGGACATTATGTAGAATATTATTAACACATGCTTCTCTTTTGGGTTGTTTATGTTATCATTGCAGGGATAGCTCCCAGGATGTGCTTTTGATTGTCCACTGATATATTTTCTCTAGAGGTGGCAGTTTCATTCAAGGAAAAACTACTAAAACAATTATTCCCAGTTTTCAGTATTACAAAAAACATAGTGGAAATTATGCATTTATCTCCAATAAAGGTGCTAAATTGCACAGACATGCCAAATAAATTTGCTTTTAGCTGTAGTTAACTGTTGTGGTTAATCCTGACATTCTCATGCTGAGCAGATTGAAAACATTATGTCTTTGATCATTTAAAAACGAATGAAAATGAATTGGTGTTTGTTAGTATTTTCCATTGTGGGGTCTGCAGGAGGGAAAGATAGGAAAAAGTCCTTGATGTTGTTCGTGTTAGAGAACATACTAGAAGGTGGGATTGATGTCCTTACACTGATTCCAGGTTTTCTGTATTCTTCATGAGCTTGTATGTCATCTTGGTTTTCTTTCTCCATTTCTGTCCCATTTTTTGGTCGAAACTTGAAGCAGACCATCTACATCTATTAGAGCATGTTTGGCGGCTACCAGAATGATTAAAGCCTCAACTTGGGATGCCAAAATTTAGGGTTTTAAACTGAGCTTTCAAAGCTGCCACACTTTTCTAGTGGTCCGGGTATAAAGTTTCATCTCCAAGGGGTTGCGACTGTTTATTCCTTGGTTTTATCTTGCGTGCGTCTGGTGAACCATTCATCTGCCCACAAGGTTGCTATTTTTAGGGGACCGAGTTGGGAAGTTGAGTGGTTAATGACTGAGCTGTTTTAAATAGTTGGGCACTTAGTTAATTTGGAGATTCTTTGTGTGTATCATCTTTACAAATGAGGTCAGTCAGCACATGTCTGCTAACAGTTTTAAAAGTCTCTCTGCAGTAAAGTGGTTGTAGGGCCTTTTTCACAGAAAGACTTTGTTTTTGGAATTTTTGATTTATCCCAGTCTTGCAGAATTCCAGTAACATTAAGGGCATAATTTGGGATATAGCCTTGAGAGAGACACATTTTGCAGTGGATATTACTTTAAAATATGAAATGATTATTGCTACTGGTTTACCTATTTCAACATTTTTTTGTCATCTTTGAAATAGTGCTTTCTTGGAGGAAAATATCAGGGGGGAAAAAGGCAAAACTTGGAGTCGGGACAGCCGCTAATCCCAGTTCTTCCCCTAATTCACTTTATGACATTTTGACCTCAGTTTCCTCAAGACAGAATTGAAGTGGATAAAGATGAATTTCTAACAGCCTTTTCCATTTTAGTCTTCTCTGGTTCTGTCTGTATAACTGATGTTTCCTACTTCTGGTGAGGGAGCAGCATGGATAGGGAGGGACAGCAATGGACAATTTTAGGACTGAGACATAATGAAAGGATTGTGTTTGATTGTCATACATTTGAGTTGTTTGGCAAACTTCACGAGGGATCAGCAGTTTATTTTTTGTTCGCAGTATAAAGTTATCTCTTGTGTTGCTCTGGCAGCACATACACTGAAATTGGAACACTATGGAGAAGAGTAGCATGGCCCTGCACAGGGATGACACAAATTCGTGAAGCCTTCCCTATCTAAAATAAATAAATAAAAAAGAAAAATATTTTTTAATCATTGGAAAAAAAGTCTTTTTTTTTTTTTTTTTTTTAAGCGACCTTTGTAGAGAAGTAGGAAAAAAGTCTTTTCTAAGAAGTTGCCTTATGTGGTATCCCTTGAGATCAGGGGATAGACGCTGAAATAAAATTGTGTGGCTTTTGAGAATACTGTTTAGTTTCAAAAGATGTGACACCCTAATTGCTTATTTTACTGTCTTAATAGTCTGTGTTTTCCAACTGACTCATTTGTCATATGTGTATTTTAGAAAAGTATCAGGAAGTAAAAGAGATGCTTGTGTTTCAAGTTTTTATTTAAAAAGATTATGTGAGGAAGAGTGAGGACAGTACCTTCTCAGTGCCCATGACATGTGTAAGGAATTTGGTGCTTTCTGTTTCCAGTGCTGTCACCGTGGTTTGGGTCCTTAGTGCCACTCAGAACTGCGTTAGCATTTGGACTGTTCCTCCAGGCTCTTTCCTCGCCACACCAATCTGCCTTCCTTCCAGTTTATTCTTCCTGAAATGGACTTCTGCTCACGTCACAGTCTTGTTTGCCCAACCAAGTACAATACAGACTCTGTCCTCTGGGGTTGGAGGCCCTGTGCAATGTGACCCCCAACCCACCCCTCCAGCCTTCATCTCTCACTCTCACTGCACAGGTACTTGATATTTCCTGCACTTCTGTCCTGCTTTCTGCTGTGGTCTGAATGCTTGTGACACCCCCTCCCCCAGTTCTCATGTTGGAATCCTAACTACCAAGGGGATGGCATTAGGAGGGGGGGCCTTTGGGAGGTGCTTAGGTCATGAGAGCAGGGCCCTCATGAGTGGGGTTGGTGCCCTTATGAAAGAGACCCCAGAGAGGTCCCTGTCCCTCCCACCATGTGAGGTTACGGTGAGAAGACAGCTGCCTGTGGGGAAGCAGGCCCTCGCCACACACCAAATCTGCCAGCATCTTGATCTTGGACTTCCCAGCCTCCAGAACTCAGAGGGTTTGGAAGCCACCCAATTTGTAGTATTTTGATATAGCAGTGGGAGCAGGCTAAGACACTTTCCCGTTCCTGTTTGTTAGCTTATGTTGTTACTTTCACCTCGAATGTAGACGCTCGCCTCTGCCACTCTGTTGAAATTGGTTCTTTCCTTAATAGGATACATTTAAAATACAGGTGTTTTTTAACAATCTTTATTTTTTCATGAAACCCTGTCTACAAGCAAACGATTGTAATTATGCTTTCCTTTGTCCTGTGTTGCTGCTGCTACTCATATAGCACTTACCATACACAGCTTCGTTGTATTCTAATGTGAAATTTTCTCTGCTTGAAAATTTAGCTCCTTTAAGGGCATGGCTTGTACTCATCTTTTATCTCTTAGAAGCGTTGTATTCATAGTAGGTATTCAGTACCTCTGCAAGAGATTGAATTTTGGAATCGGAAAGTGATCAGAGAGCCTATTAAAAATTAGTATAAAACAGTTGGATGGCAACCACGTTTGACATATCCCACTGTCCAGTCGATGTTTAGGAGCAGGCTGGCTCTGCTTCCAAGGTCTGTCCGTCCACAGGAGCTGAGACCAGGAGACGGTGTGGTGCAGCATCGTCTAGGTGGGTGAAAACTGCCACATTTTTTTTGGATTCCAGCCCGTTTTATCTCTGTTACGGTGACATGTACAGTCAGTATGTCTTTGTTTTATGGGTACTGCGTCATCCTTACTAGGTATGAATCTCAGAATGTTCCAGCCTGAGTTCCCTTAAACTCGGGAGCCATGTCCTCACTCCATGAAAGAAAGCCACTCCTGTGGGACAGAGGCAGCTGGTAGGAGTAAAGGATGTGCTCTGGGTAACTGACCTCAAACAGTTTGGGAATGGCCAGCCATGTATGGCTGTATCTTGAGTGGTGGACAGTACCAAAGCTTAATGGGATGACGGGTGTCTAAGAGGATGGGGGTTAAGGGGGAAGGGGATCTCATCTCCTTAAGGCTTTGGGGGAAGAAAACAAGTGAACATTAACTTTGGGGACCCCTTTAACTGGTCTGTATGATATTGGAGGAACTTATTTTCTAGGTAGAGAGATACTGAGTTTGCTTTTAGATTAGAAAATTTGTAAGCCTGGCTCAAAGGTCAGAGGTAGCAAACCAAGTCTTTATACGGTTTTGTTAATAGCTAATCATCATGACATTCTTTTAGTTCTTCTTTGGTTTCCTGAAAGAGGGGGTTCCAGCACACCACTTCCCCTTCCTAAATGCTGTTAATATGTTTACTTATTTGCCTTAATTTTTGGTGGTTGGGTCATTGTTAAGGCTGGCTGTAGCTTTTTATATACATAAGTATTCTCTTTTGAATGAGATTGTGAGGGGTTAGTTTAGATTTTACTATTCATTCTGAAATCATCAAGGTATTAGTACTGAAATGACTTAAAACAATGAAATATTTTACTTACTGTATTTTGTCAGGACCATTTTTCTAGAAAGTGGGATTATGTAGGAAAGTGGGATTCTAGAAAGTGATGACCCACTTTTTCACTCTCTGGCCTGCATCACAGAGTTTCTCCTGCTGAATGTTAATGGTCCATTCTTTACACAGGTATAGAAAAAAATGATGCTACCAACTCACGATCAATAGGACATGTGTTTTGAGTTATTTTTCCAGAAGCATAGTGTATGTATGCTCAGTTGTGTGTAGGCTTTTGATGGTATCTTCTATGATCACTAACAAGTTTGTAAGGTAACTGTTTTATGTAATAATGTGAATCTAAAGATTTTTTTTTTTTTTTGGTATATCTAATGGGCCTAAATTGAAGTTGGAGCAGGTCCTTAGTCTCATTAGCACAATATTATGGTTAAATCAGCCAACCAGCCCAGTTTAAATCCTAGTGAATAGTTGATTGCTAAATCTTTGGTAAATTTTCATCTTTTAGTAAAATGTTGTTTATACAGTCCAAAGAACAAATTCTAAGGATCTCAACCCAGATTGGTACTTGTTTTTATTTTTAACTCAGCGAAGGTAGCCGTTATAGATTTTATGGTTTTTCACTTCACTAAAGTGAGAACTTGAGAAATATTGCAAATCTATGGGTTTTATTTTTTAAAAACGTGTTTGTGTTTGGTGTTTTGCCAATCCATAAAGAATGTTGGAAGTGAGTTTGTAAGGGCTGTATGAATCTAGTGTTCAACGTTGTATGTAGCTAATGTCCCATGCACTTCTAGCATGAAAAACTCCTGTTTATAGATAGATTCAAGGTTCAAATTTGTTCTTGCCGGAGTGTAGTAGTGGCTGTTTTTTCTTTTTTTTTTCTTTTTTTAATACAAGTTACAGGTATTTCAGAAAATTGTTGTGGGCCTTTATAGGTAGTGTGAAGTAAAGTCCATAATTTTTGCTCTTTGGAAGACGAAACAGAGGGTTAGAAGGGTTGTGGGTGGTATGTAAGCACCTGAATTCAGGGTAAGACCTTCTCAGCTTCCTTCAGAAAATATCCTAAATATTACAGTAACTGGAATTGGTGGTGTTGGACTAACAGTCTTTCTTTTAAAATGCTAGTGCTTTATTAAATTTTCCATAATTTGTACTGATAATACAATTTAAATTCCCTTATTTAGCCATGAGAAAGTAGAGCAAAGGATGAACTCTGCATCACACTGTTAGTGTTGATTGTGAATTCAGGTAGAAATTGTGTAGAATTTAGGTCACATGACTAGCGTTCTTCGTGCTCCTTACAGCCTCTATTTGTGTATTTTTTATGCTTCCGCAGGGCCCCGTGTCGCTCATGTGTGCTGCCCGCACCTTGCGGCCTCTTCGATTGGCTCCTGTGCGCACACGAGCATTGGCCTTTGACTGGGTGGGGCCTTGGAGCTGGTTTAAGGGACCGAGGGACTTTCAGTAACCTGGAAGCGATTAGGGTATTAATGATGCCTGAGGAGTCTGAGGTGGGTGAGGTATCACCAGCATTTCTGCCTGAGTTTCAGATTAGAGCTTTCCTGCTTTGCATTTTCCTAAGCTCCTCAAACCAGGTGCTGCAGTTGTTTGAGCTAAGATGTTAGGACAAACTTTAAAGGTTTAAACGCCAGCTTCTCCCAAATTAGTCTGTCCTCTCAGTCTAGAGAGAACCAGTCCTCAATGAACTATGATAAGAAGCGTAAAGTTGCTTAAATTTAGCATAACAATACTTAGGACCCCCATAGGGAGGAAGAAAGGAAAGACATTGCTGAGTTCTTGTCCTTCACTTTCTTCTGTTCCCAGTTCAAGGTTATGAAGCTGGGAGTCTGATGTGCTGTCATATGAAACCCCTGTTTGCATTTTATTCAATAAATTTGTGCTGCGTTTGTTCAAAGTAAAAAAACAAGGTTCTTTCAGATTTCTGTTTTATTAGATCACAACACAAATGCATTTGAGTTAAACCTGGAATACAAACATCCAAGTCTTTGCAGTGAAATAAATTCCTATGAATCATAAAACAATTTTCTTAAAAATGAAATATTACCTTTATGATATAGTTGGCATATTTTTATACACATGCCAGTAAAAAATTAAAATAGAATGGTGCTTGATCTGTGATTTTAAAACATTAAAAGATAACATTTCTAATATTTTTCAAACTATGGAATTATCACCATAATTATCCAGAAGCATTTATCTCTAATGTCCATGTTTTTCTAAAAGATTTTTTTAATAAATCAAAGTGTAGCACATTCCCCCGTCCCATCTACCACTAATGCGTGTCTCTCTGCTTTGCGTCCAACTTTAGAGGCTGCCCCTTGGTCATCTTTTCCCTCCCATTTCTTTTTCTGTCAGTTATCTGATTTTTCTCTCATTTTCTACTTGTTCCTTAGTATTTGTTTACTCACTCAGTCTCACACTGCCACCTGGGCTGGGAGTGCAGTGGCATCATCACAACTCACAGCAACCTCAAACTCCCAGGCTCCAGTGATCCTCCTGCCTCTGCCTCCCAGAGTGCTAGGATTGTAGGTGTGAGCCACTGCGCCTGGCCCCCTTAGTATTTACTATACCTGATTTCTGTTCAGCATGTAAACCTGTTTGTTTCTCTCATCTTGAAAGACAAAACAAACAAAAATAAAACTATTCTGTGATCTTTCATGCTCTCTCCTTCCTTCCTTAATTGACTTTTCTGAAAGAATACCTTCAGTAATGGTTCTCATGTGGTCTCTGGACCTCAGGGGAAGGGGTCCCTAGGATTCTTTGAGGAGGTCTATCAGGTAAAAATTACTTTCATGCTAATACTATGACATAATTGCCGTTTATACTCTGTTGGCATTTGTAGTGCTAGCACCTGAATTAATCAAGGTAATAAAACGTATTTCATTTATCTTGACTACACGTCTTTTTATTATTATTTTTATTTTTTAAGAGATGGAGTCTTGCTCTGCTGCCCAGGCTGGAGTGCAGTGTCCTGATCATAGCTCACTGTAACCTTGAACTCTTAGGTTCAAGTGATCCTCCTGCCTCAGCCTCCTGAGTAGCTGGGACTACAGGCTTGTGCTGCCACGCCGGGCTAATTTTTTTTATATTTTGTAGAGATGGAGTCTTGTTATGTTGTCTAGGCTGCTCTCGAATTCCTGGCCTCAAGCAATACTTCCACCTGGGCCTCCAGAGGTGCTGAGATTATAGGTGTGAGCCACCATGCCCAGACTTTTTTTTGTTTTTTAATTGTGGTAAAATATACATATTTATCACCTTAACAATTTTTAAATGTACAGTTCAGTGGCACCCAGTACATTCACATTGTTGTGCACTCATTATCACTCTCCATTTCCAGAATTTTTTTGGAGACAGGGTCTTGCTCTGTTGCCCGGGCATGAGGGCAGTGGCATGATCATAGCTCACTACAGCCTCAAACTCTTGGGCTCAAACGATCCTCCTGCTTCAGCCTCCTGAGTAGCTGGGAATATAGGTGTCCAGAAAATTTTCATCATCTTAAACCAGCGGTCCCCAGCCTTTTTGGCAACAGGGACGAGCTTCATGGAAGACAGTCCATCCACGGACAGACTAGGGTGGATGGTCTCAGGATGACCCAAGCGCACCACATTCATTGTGCAGTCAGACCTCTCTGCCGGTGACAGTCTCCACCCCCTAGCGCTAGCACCGCTGCCCCAGCTCCACCCCAGGTCACTGGGCACCAGACTGTCGCAAGGCAGGCAACCTAGGTCCCTCGCATGCCGCAGTCCACAGTAGGGTGCATGCTCCTGTAACAATCCAGTGCCTCTGCTAATCTGACAGTAGACGGGGCCCACGTAGTGATGCCAGCGTGGGGAGTGGCCACAAACACAGGTGAAGCCTCCCTTGCCTGCCTGCCATCCACCTCCCGCCATGTGGCCTGGCCCCTGACAGGCCAAGTGCCACCACACCCAGCAAATTTTTCCATATCTCATAGAGACAGATGGTGGCTGTTGCTCAGGCTGGTCTTGAACTCCTGACCTCAAATGATCCTCCCACCTCAGCCTCCCAGAGTGCTAGGGTTACAGGCTTGAGCCACCGCGCCCGGCCTGCTTTTGTTTCTTAATAGCCATTCCAATGAGTATGAAATAGTATCTATCCCGTTGTAATTTTGATGTACTTTTCCTTAATGATAGTGATTTTGAGCATTTTTTCATGTGCCTATTGGCCATTTGTAAGTACATGTCTTTTTAGTAGCTTATGTGAAGAAATGGGAACTACACATAAAACACTTTTGCTGCATAACAAATCATGATGGTGTAATTGAGGAAAAGCACTTGTATGCTTGAGTTATGTGCTGAACTGGCTGCTTTTTTCATGGAATACCATTTTTTTTTTTTTTTAGAACAGTGACAAACTATGATTGTTCGTTTAGAGTTGAACATTTGGCAGACATTTTTGCAAATGATTAAGTGAGCCTGTCACTTCAAAGAAAACAACTGATAGGTGTTATTGATGTAGGAATTTGAACTGTCAGAAGAAAAACAGAATTTTGGAATACTTTTTTTTGGCATTGAGCTTGACATCTTCCTATTACTTTACATGCTTTTCTGGGGTGATAGGTGATAATAGTAACAAATGTGATTTTTATTTTAACCTGTAGTGTATTTTAAACTGTATAACACAGTGAACTGATATTTTCTAAATGCGTGATGTTATAAATACAAAGTATTATACAAGATTGACCAGTGGATTTTAATTTTAACAGTGCAAAAAATTCAGTGATGTGGTTTTCGATTCCATATTGCACCTAACTTTTAAGAAACTATTGTCACGTTTTGCTACTTTAGCAAAGAAGAATAGAATACCCATAGCGATCTGAAAAAGACTATTGAAATTGTCTTCACCTTTCCCTCTATGTATCTGTGTGAGGTTGAATTTTTTTTATATGCTTCATTCAACCCAAACAACGTATTGCAGGAGATTTATTGCAGAGGTAGGCTTGGGAATCCAACACTCTTTCATTAAGCCAACTATTAAAGAGCTATGTAAAAATATCAAATAGTGAAATTCTTCTAAACTTCTCATTTGAAAATATAGCTGTTTTCATTAAAATGTTAACATAATGAGTTTATTATTTCGAATGATAAACTTGTTAATGTACCTACTAGAAAATTTAAAGTTTTGTATGTGGCTCACATTATATTGGACATATACTGGACAGTTCTGATCTGTAGTGTATTGC
>RJWJ010024640.1:0-24655 GCA_004363605.1 Indri indri | reverse complement strand
TTCCTGAGGGACGAGTCCTATGCCTTATTCCCTAGGTAGGATCTCACGGAAGCATCCAAACCCCAGACACTGTAAGGAAGACAAGAACACCCCAAGAGAGAAGGGCAACAGGCTGTAGGATGTGTCCAGGCAGGTGGGCACCTCTCAGCCTTGCCCTGTGGCCCAGAGAAGCATGGAGAGGTGGCATAGCACTTACCCGTCAAGTCAAGGCAGATGGAAAAGAGAATGTCTGAGCAATAGTCAAGGTTCGTGGAAGACCAAGCAAGACCCAAATGGCTCCAGATAAAGGATCCAGTGTCTTGGCACTTTGTAAGCTCACTCAGAATTTAGGCACAACATTGAGGAAAGTGGTGGGGCCTCACAGTGCCTGGGATCTAGTTTCTACTCCCCACACAAATTGATGGCCCAGAAAAAGTTGAATTAGTGAGCACCAACTAAGAAAGTATAATTCCTTAAGTATCTGAGTTGGTGAACCAGGAGTCTTCTATTCCTATGACAGCATGTGCACAGAGTTTTTTCCAAAAAGGAAACACAATAAATAATCAACAAGTTACTTCTGAGAAGAGGCTTCACTTTCATTAAATGCATTTTTATTCTGTTTTCATTTTCTAAATCTATACATATATTAGCTTTATAATCTTTTAATATTTCCTGTGGTTAGCAGGAACAATGGAAATTATGTATTAAAATTGATTATGTTATTTTAAAACAAAAGGATAATATATGCATATAATATACAGTATCAAGAATGCATGAAAAATTTCTGGAATTGTACACAAGAGACTGTTAACATCTGTTGCATCAAGAGGTTGCGGTAGAAGGGAGACTTACTATTCATGTACTATTTGAATTTTCTTTACCATGTGCTACAGACTGAATGTATGTGTCCACCCATCCCCCCAAATTCATATGTTGAAGCCCTAACCCCCAATGTGATGGTATTTGGAAGTGGAGCTTTGGGGAGGTAATTAGGTCGTGAGAGTAAAATCTTCATTAATGGGATTAGTGCCCTTGTAGGAAGAGACACAAGAGAGATGATCTCTCTGCTCCATGTGAAGACACAGCGAGAAGGCAGCCATCTGCAAGCCAGGAAGAGAGCCCTCAGAGGAACGCAACCATGTTGGCACCCTGATCGTGGATTTCCAGCCTCCAGAACTGTGGGAAAATAAATACTTGTTGTTGAAGCCACTCAGTCTATGGTATTGCTATAGCAGCCAGAAGTGACTAGGACACCATGGTGTGTATTTATTATGTTACTACCCCAGTTTAAAAGATGTGTTTGCTCTGAGACTGACTTCTTTTTCTGACCTCCTGTCATAGCAAGTCTGCACTACACAAATGAGCAGCTGTGGTCCTTCATCACGTCAGAGAGCACGTGCTTCTCCATTTGGATGGCAATGATGCGGAAGACCAATACCACCTTAGCCTTCCTGGTGGCCCTCACAGCAGTAAGCACAGGATGGACACATAGTAGGGACTTAACAGCTACTTTTGAATGAATTTTTGGCCATAATACTTATGTATATTTTTGTGAAACTATTTGATTAAAGATTGCCTTCTCCCACTGGACAGGAGGGAATTAATGACTTTTGTTCATCGTTGGATCTCTGGCACTTATCTCAGGACATGGTAGATGGTAGGGGCTCTATAAATATTTCTTGAAGAATAAAAGAATAAGCAAATGAGAGAATAGACTGAAGAACAACCAGGGATTCGTATCACTTCCACAAATGTCTTCAGGTTCATTTTACCCTTCCCATTTAGACTTAATAGACAAATAATTATCCAGTGAATTCTGTTTCTTGCAAGCACTGAAAGCATGACTTCATCTTCCCCTTGAGTCATAGGCCAGCAATTCCATCACAGGGAGGAATTTCCCTGAATTCAGGATTTCCCTGAAGATTTAACCCTTTGGAAAACAATAATCTGTTTTTCCAAAGCAAATAATTCCCAACAGCAACATTTACTTCATTTATTTTTATTTGAAGTTTTACAAAAGGAAGCCAGAGTTGCAGCTAGAAGTTAATAATGGATTTTTTTGTTCCAAGATCTTGAGTTAAATAAATCCTCTCCAACAAGATTGCCACATTGGTAAGCTTTAATATAGTTCGGGGAAAATTGTCCCTGAAATTTCACAAAAAGCAAAGAATAAACAAGTAACACTGGAGGGAACTACAATAAATAATAATAATGGTTAGCTCTGTATGGTAGGATTACAAGTGGTTTTTATTTCCTTCCATTTTTTTGTATGTTACAAATTTTCTAAAATTGATATATATTATTAAGGTGTTTATGAAACACATTTAAGTTGTTTCTCTCTGCCCTCCCATCCCCAAACTGTTCCTCCTCCTGGGTTTCCTAAGTTCAGTGAATGGCACCACCATCCACACACTTTTCCAAGTCCAAAACCTGGGATCATTTTAGTCTTCTCATTATGTTTCATCTTCCAGAGCCTATGTGATCTACATGTTAGTCTGATCATTGCTACTTGTCTTAGCCAACTCAGGCTGCTATAACAAAATACAATAGACTGAGTGGTTTAACTAACAGACATTTGTTTCTCACAGTTCTGGAAGCTGGGAAGTCCAAGTTGAAGGCACCAGCAGATTCAGTTATTGGTAAGAACTTACTTCCTGGGTTGCAGACAGCCACCTTCTTGCTGTGTTCTCATATAGCAGAGAGAGAGAGAAACAGAGAGAGCTTGTGCTCTAGTCTTTCTTCCTCTTCTTATAAGGACACTAATCCCAACTTGGGGGCCCCACCCCCATGACTTCATCTAAACCTAATTACCTTCCAAAGGCCCCACCTTTAAATATCATCACATTGGGGGTGAGGGCTTCAACATATGAATTTTGGTGGGGAGAGCACACAAACATTCAGTCCATAACATTACTACATCCCAAAACTTAGTGCCTCAAAACATAAATTATTAATCCTCTTGGTTCTGTGGGTTGACTGGGATTCACTGGGTGGTTCTCCTTTGGGGTCCCTCATGCAGTTGCAATGATGTGTCAGCTGGATATCCAAAGGGCTCATTCATATGCTGACGGCTGATGGAGACTGTCCCCTGGAAGCTAAGCTGGAGCTGTCAAACAAATTGCCTACACTTTGCTTCTTCATGTGACTTGGGCTTCGCATAGCATGGCAGTTGGAGTCCAAGAAAAAGCAACCCAAGACCAAGCATTCCAAAATGCTCAGGTGACAGTTAAGTGAAGTCTATATATCCTGAACATTGATAATTGGATATACAATCTTAAGGAGATTCAGCTTCTATTTGTTGGTGAGAATATTTCCTAGGTGGTATTGTGCACTGCCATTGGGAGGCACACAATATATGGCTGTTTGTCTTTTTATGATGTTAACAGCCATTGGCGATCAAATGCCTAGATAAAATAATTCCTCAGGAGTTCGAATTTGCATTTTTCAAAGGTCATTCTGGCTATAGTACGAGTTATCTTAAAAAGGAATACGTGTAACAGCTCAGTAGTTATGTGCAATCTCATAAGAATGATAATCAAAACCAAGTTATAATGATATAAATATTTATTGGATATCTCATCCAGGTTTGGTCATTTTAATTGTCTGTAAAAATAAGCAAGTTTAAAGGAAAGGAATAAATTGCTTTGGCATTCTCTTTCACTGATATTGTTCAATTATTTCAGAAAGATTTCCACTTTAAAAAAAAACAGTTGAAATAAAACATCAGCTCTTAAAGATTAACAGAAAATTCATTTACCCCGCAACCAGGATAAATAACTGTAGTATGAAAATAAACATTCGGTTTGCTCAAATGCTTGCTTTTTCTTTCCTTTCTCCCCTTTTTTCCCTCACTCTTGTCTTTCTCTACTCCCTCCTTCCCCCTCTCTCTTTTTTCCTCAGGTAAGAAAATATCTTGAGCTTTTTTTTTTTTATTATTATTTTTATTTTGAGACAGAGTCTCACTCTCTTGCCTGGGGCGAGTGCCGTGGCGTCAGCCTAGCTCACAGCAACCTCAAACTCCTGGGCTCGAGCAATCCTACTGTCTCAGCCTCCCGAGTAGCTGGGACTACAGGCATGTGCCACCATGCCCAGCTAATTTTTTTCTCTCAATATTTTTAGCTGTCCAATTAATTTTCTTTCTATTTTTGGTAGAGACGGGGTCTCGCTCTTGCTCAGGCTGGTCTCGAACTCCTGAGCTCAAACAATCCGCCCGCCTCGGCCTCCCAGAGTGCTAGGATTACAGGCGTGAGCCACTGCGCCCGGCCTATCTTGAGCTTTTAAAAAAATAAAGGCAGCGTATCAAAGTGTAACAAAATTATACTCACTGTGATAAAAGCTGCTGTATTCAGAAGTTTCCTGAACTAGAGAGTGTGTATCCCACTGCAGTAGCAAAGGTCAGACTTCTTACAGGAAGGTCAGATTGCACGTCGGCAATAACTCAGACCTACCTACCTGCATTCACCTACAGAAAAGGCAGAGCAGCAAAGAAGACGGACTACGGGTTTTGGCATCTAATAGACCTCAGCTGGTTCCCAGCTCCACCGCTTCCTGTATCAGGGCAGTTAGTTCCAAGCAGAGTGGTGCTTCTCAAGCTTTCATGGGTACACCAAACACCTGCGGATGTTGTTGAACAGCAGAGTCTGATTCAGGGAGACTGGAGTGGGGCCTGAGATTCTGCATTTCTGACAAGCACCCAGGTGGTACCTATGCTGCTGAACTGTGGACCACACCTGGAGACGTGAGGCTCTAGAATTCACAGGAGCCCTTAAAGAAAATCAATCCTTCATAAATTTTTCCCACGTGGAATAACATTCTCCCTATTGGACCATGAGCCTATCAAGTGACATCGTCACTGCTTTAATGATCCCTATTAGTTGAAAATGTTTCCCAAGTAGGTTTATAATACATGGTATCACTTACTCCTTGACCACAGGGTATTTATGGTAACTCACTTCAAGTAATGCTGCCTGTGAAAAAAGAGACCCAGCACCGCCCTATGCAAAGAGCGGACAGCAAGAGGGTTTGGAAGCCCACCAGGAAGTTAGACTGTTGTGTCTGTCCAAGAGAAGCCAACATTTTACCACAGGGCTGAAGTCTGGGTGGCCCTTTGGGTTTCTAGTCTACATCAGAAGCAAACAAAAATGACTTTATGATAATTAGCCTTCACAACAAGCTTTCAAGGGAGGCATTATTAGACCCATGTTATTGGGGGAGGAACTGTAGACATGGGGAAGTCATTTTGCTCATCCAAGGCCACCCAAAGTGTCAGGGATGAAAATGAGGTTAAGAATAAAAAAAAATTGGGGTAATCAGTTCTCAGTGTGAGCCATGGGACATTTCCTGTGAGGAATGTTTATGCACTAGTAAAGAAGTCTGTATTAAAATAAGGGGTAGAAAAGCACAAAAGAGCTCTAGGTAAAATATTCTGTTATTTGTTATAATTTGTTATGATTTTGAACTTATTATATTTGC
Organism: Indri indri; assembly: GCA_004363605.1. NCBI lineage: Eukaryota > Metazoa > Chordata > Mammalia > Primates > Indriidae > Indri > Indri indri. The sequence goes on along the minus strand of RJWJ010024640.1, from coordinate 19,204 downwards.
CACAAGCACCTTTTACACTCATCATTTCTTGAATTTCTTTTATTATGATGCCTGGACACATTATTAACTCCTCGGTGCCTGAGTTTCACCTGTGAAAAACAGAGATTATGATAGGACTTTTTGAGGATGAAATGAGATAATATATGTAGGGAACTTAGCAGAGTCCAGCATGTGGTAAGCATTATGTGAGTGTTAGTTATGACTCTCTGCACAGATAATGCAACCCATCTTCTCCAACATGACACAAGTTTGCCCTTGGCAGAAGCCACAAGCTTCACGTGTCTATTCTCCATGATGCTGAGTGGTACTAAACTCAGAGTAGGCTTAAAGAATGATTTCCTGTCTGAATTCGAAAGGCAGAGCCCTATGTGACTCAGTTCCCTCCCTAAGTTTCATGCTGTGCAAATACAGCCCTCTAACTTTCCCAGAATATTTACCATGAGATGTCCAGTTTCTTATAACTTTTTAAAATTTTAATTTTCCCATGTTTATAATCTTCAAAGTGATTACACAAACATCATCTTATGTAAAACTTATAGCAATTCTCTATAAAGAAGGTGGAATCTTAATGTGTCCATTTTACAGAAAGGGAAACTGAGACCCTGTGAAGTAAAGTAATTCCCTCAAGGTCATACTGATTAATAGTAATAACAGTTACTATTTAGTAGAATTTTTGAAGATTTAGTATTGAGCACATGAAATTGCTGATACTCTACCATTTGTAACCTACCCCCCAAAAGGTAATTTTATATTGTTCAACCTAAACCCTAAGTGCATTGTATCATTTAATCTTTGTATCAACCCTACAGGGTAAGAATAAATCTCTATTTTATCAGCAAGAGAAATGAAGGTTTAGAAGTGAAGACACTTGCCCACAGCCAAACAGAGGAGCCAGGATTCAGACCCAGGTCCATATGACTAAAGAACTAGTAACAACTCTACCGCATGGCCTCTCTAGCGCATGGCTAGGAAGTGGCAGAGCTGACACTGCTGCCTAGCTCTGCCTGCTGATAGAGCATTTTTAGCATTAAAAATGTGGCATGTTTATGCTCATTCTCCGTAACAGCCACGTAAGGGAGGAAAGATCATCCCCATAATAAAGACGAGAAAGTGGAGGCTCAGAAAGGTTTAGTAACTTGGTCAAAGTCACACAGCTATTAAGTGTTTGAATTGATTCAAACCAGGGCTGCACAACTTCAAAGTCTGGGCTCTTGACCACTACATCAGTGGTTCCCAAATCCCCTGGGAATGTTCGGAAACTTCCTAAGTCCAAGTAACCAATTAAATCACAGCCTCTTGAGGTGGAACACATGTATTGGTAGTTCCTAGGACTCCCCGAGTGATGCCAATGTGCAGACAAGCTTGGGAACCACCATACTTCATTCCTCCCCACCCCAGCCTACCGCCTCTTCTACCGTATCACACCAACACTCGTGACTCTGGCCCTGAGGTCTCTGCTGTTGGTTTAACACACAGTAGTACCCTTAATCATGTTTTATGTAGAGCAAATGCCTATTCTCAGACATGTTCTGCAAAGAGTTAACAGCAGGAACCAAAACAAGGCAGAGCAATGAGACAATCACAGCATCTTCCAATTGAAAACAATCAGCTGTCAGCAAAGGCTGAAATGGAAAACGTTTCATCACAGGAGGCCCTCAGCTCTCCTAGGTTTTTAGTTTTTGGTCCCAGTAGCTACCCTGAACAGAGACAGCTGAGCTGTGCTGGAGCCTGGCTGGGAAGCAAGGAGGGAGGCGCTGGCCCGTCTTGCCGAGTGGGATAGCCCTCTGCCTTCACCATTACTCATATTCGTCACATCAAGGTCAGGGCCATGCTACTGAATGTAAACTGGGAGGCGTGCATGCCCTCCAACTGTGTCCAGTTACCACCAGTTCAGAATAATTCATCTTTACAAACTTTGCTTATTTTTAAAAATGTTTCTTTGATTCCTGCAAGCCAAACCCATGGAAAAATAACGGAAACCAAATGCCAGGGAAATGGAGCCAAGGCAAACACATGTGAGCTCTGAAATAACAGGAGATACTGTGGTCACATCTGACCTTCTGAACTGTGCGATGGGTTGAAGCAAAAACAGCTCTTGCTGCTGCTTAAGGGGTGCATGGTAATAGTTTATTTGTAGTGCGGAAGAGCTTGGATTTAGAGAGATCATCTTTTAAAACTGTAGGGACTCAGCCAAAGGGCCAGAAACAATATCATTTTGAGGAATGACTTTTTAAAATAAATGGCCACCCTTCACCTCTGGGATAAACCAGAATCATCTGGGATAGACCAGAATCATCTGATTTTTATCTGTCAAATGATGACTATCTACAACCTCCGGAGCATCTACAAATGTTTCTGTTCTGATTACAGCAATATTTTGGTGTGGTCTAATATAGAAACAGAAATGCAAGTTCTCTTATTTATTTCAGCAGCCTGCAAGAGATAAAATACGGAAGGGCCCAGAAGAAAAAGTAAAATCATGACCCAGGGTCAAAACGGAGTACGGAGAAGTCTCCTGGTTTTCACACTAACCAGTTCAGTCCCCAGCAATATGGCAGCATCAGACCCGCTGGGGGGCTGCCAGCAGTAAGATTCTTATGAGACGCCAGTAGCTGCATTTTTGGGCACACAAAACAAGTCACCAGGAGGAATTTGCTCCATGTTGACATTACCAAGAAAAGACCACAAGCTACAGTGTTTATGCAAATGAAGACTGGTTCCCATGGAAGAAATGCTTGCATTAAAATAATAGCCAAGTTTGCCTAAGAATGAAACATTCATTTTCCTGCTGTTTTTCAGTTACTAATATTCTCTTCCTTCATTTATATCATTTGATGCATAGCCAGAAGATAATCTTTTTCTCTCCAAAAGAGAAAAAATACATTATAAAAATAGCTTTATCGTAATTATTGTGGGGAAAAATACCCTACAGATGAAATAATAGCAAGTATCTAATAGTGTTTACTGTGTGTTGAGACACAATAAAGCTTAACTGCTCATGTATTAATATATTTAATCTTCACAAACAATGCTTGCTATTATTGCCCAGAAGTTTTATTTTTATTTTAATGGAATCATATTTAACAATCTTTTCATCTGTTCTTTCTCTTATTTAGAAATTTTTTTAAAAATACCCCAAATAATAAAAATAGTCTCCTGTATCTTCTTCTACAAGGTTTAAATATTCAAAGTGCATATTTAGATTTATCATTTATCTGGAATTTATTTTGGATTAAGATGTGAGGTAGCAATCTAATATTTTTTTTTTCCAAATGGAGTCCCAATTTTCCCAGTCTCACTTATTCTCAATCCCACCACCACTTCCACACTGGTAACACCGCATTCATCATATGTCACATTTACATATCTCTGTGGGTTATCTTCTCAACTCTGTTCTGTCTATTCCTGTCATATCATGCAGTCTTAATTACTACAACTTTATAATAAGTTTATATTTGATAGGATAATTCCAACACCTTCCCCCACCCATCTTGCCTCTCTCCTTGTTTGATATTAACCTTTGCCCTTTCACATCAATTTTAGGATCACCTGTTTAAGTTCCAAGAAAAACCCTATTAAGATTTTTGTTGTAATTTGTAAGGCAATTTGGGGGAGGAATGGTATCTTGTCAATACCGAGTCTTCATGTCAATGCACATGGTATCTCTTGCCATTTCTTTAACCTTTCTTTTGTCAGTCATTTAACAAATTTTGCTATAAATGTCTTGTACATTATTTTACACATAGTCACAAGTACATTAATTTTTTACATTGATACATGTTTTAAAAATATATATTCTAATTGTCTTCTAAAAATTGATTTTTGTATATTAATAATTTATTCAGAAATCTTGCTGAACTGTATTAGTTCTAATAACTTATAGATTTCCTTGGGTTTTCTATGGAGATAGTCATATCACCTGTAAATAATGATAGGTTTTTCTTCTTAAATTATTTACCTTTTCTTTTTCCTATTGACATTCCTTGTTTTGTTCCTGATTTTAAAGAAAAATATTTTAACATTTCATTCTAAAAATATTTGCCATAATCCCACTACTGGGTAGCTACCCGGAGGAAAAGAAATCATTATATTAAAAAAACACCTGCACTAGTATATTCATCACAGTCCTACTCACAATAGCAAAGTCAGAGAATCAACCTAAGTGTCCATCAACGAATTATTGGATAAAGAAAATGTGGTATACATATGCCACAGAATACTACTCAGCAATATAAAAGAATAAAATCATGTCTTTGGGGCCTGGCATGGTGGCTTATACCTGTAATCCTAGCACTCTGGGAGGCCGAGGCAGGGGGATCACTTGAGGCCAGGAGTTCAAGACCAACCTGAGCAAGAGCAAGACCCCATCTCTACAAAAAACAGAAAAATTAGCTGAGCATGGTGGCACTTGCCCATAGTCTCAGCTACTTGGGAGGCTGAGGTAGGAGAATCATTCAAGCTCAGGGTTTGAGGTCGCAATGAGCTATGATGATGCCACTATACTCTAGCCAGGGAGACAGAGCAAGACCCTGTCTCCAAAAAAAATCAGGTCTTTTGTAGCAACATGGATGGAACTGGAGGCCATTATCTTAAGTGAAATAACTAGGAAACAGATAGTTGTCTAGATAGATTAGATAGATGTGTAATATTGCATATTCTCACTTATAAGTGGGAGCTAATCGATGTGTACACATGGACATAGACAGTAGAATAAAATACATCGTAGACTCCAAAAAGTGGGAGGGTGGGAAGGAAGTGAGGGATGAGAAATTACTTACTGTGTACAATGTGCACTATTCAGATGATGGTTACACTAAAAGCCCAGACTTCACCCACTACCCAATACATCCATGTAACAAAACTTCACTCAAATATCCCCAAATCTATGAATATATGTTTACTGCCTTTGCTCCATTTGAACTCCCTACCGTCCTCTTACTCCCCTTCCTGATTCAGAGTGGTTTTGCTTCCAACAGCCAGCCCCTAAAACTTTCCTTCAGAGTACTGTCCTCAGGCTACTGGAGCCATTTTGCCCACTTATGCAAGGACACCAGAGTATCTAGGAATTCACAGCCATTCCAGTTGGCCCTTAGCCAATAACGAACAGCTGTGGGAATACATGCCCCACAAGTGGAACAGCTCCACATGTACTTCATACTTCAGAAGCCCACTGTGGGATCAGGCTTAAGCTGTTCTCCCTGGGACCCGGCCTGAACTGGCACTCTAGCTTAGTTTCTTTCCCCTGGCTAGCTTTCACTACCCCCTTACCTGCTTCTCTAGGGAGCATTTCCTTCATGGGCCAAGTACACATTCATCTTCATCTCAGAGTTGGCTTCCAAGGAACCCAAGACAGCAGCTTTCTTTTGTTCTGTTTCATTTCATCTGATCCTGTATATCGTGTCTTGTTTTCTATGACTGTTTCATTAATGCATCTCTTATCTTTATTATTTTTTTTCCACTATTTCTGGGATATTTTATTTCCTTGAATTAGACTGTTGGCTTCTTTTTTTTTGTTTTTTTGGAGATGGAGTCTCTCCTGGGCAAGAGCGCCATGGCGTCGGCCTAGCTCACAGCAACCTCAAACTCCTGGGCTGAAACAATCCTTCTGCCTCAGCCTCCCGAATAGCTGGGACTACGGGCATGCGCCACCATGCCTAGCTAATTTTTTCTGCATATTTTTAGTTGTCCAGATAATTTCTTTCTGTCTTTAGTAGAAACGGGGTCTTGCTCTTGCTCAGGATGGTCTCAAACCCTTGACCTTGAGCAATCCTCCTGCCTAGGCCTCCCAGAGTGCTAGGATTACAGGCGTGAGCCACTACACCTGGCCTACACTGTTAGCTTCTTAATTGTCAGTCTTTTTTTTTTTCCTAGTATAATCATCTAAGGCTGTAAATTGTACTCTAAGTACTGCTTTAGCTATACCCCACAAGTTTTAATATGTTACATTTTCATTATTTTTTTAAATGTAAATGTTTCCTCATTTTAATGATTATTTCCTCTTTGTGATAATCACTAGTGCTGAGTGCTGATCACTGACATGCCCAGTTCTCCTCTTTCTAATCAGGTCCCCATAACTCTTGAAGTCAGCTATGGCAATGGATGTACTTTGGCCAATAGAATTGAGTGGAAGTGATGTGTGTTATTTGGGGGCAGAAAATTTTGAGCCACATACCCTTCTCCGCCACTGCAATTCGTAATATGCCAGGTGGTGAAGTCTCCATCAGCGTGGGTTCCAGTGTGAGCAGGAAAATGTGGAAGGGAGCTCCTAGCTGATTTACATTGGAAATGTACCATGAATGGGAAATAAGCCATCATTGTTTTAAAATATTGAGATATTTTAACTCTGTGTATTATTACACAGAGTTATACAATCCTGACTGTTGCATTGACCAAATAATTTTTAGAAGTATATTTCCTTCTCTCTTCTTAATTTTCAAATGTATGGAGTAATTTCAAGTATCTTTTTCAAGTTTATGTTGTATTGGAGCGTGGTCAAATACTATGTCCTATATGTTACTGAGTCTTTGGTATTTGATGAGATTTCCTTTATGGCCTAGCAAGTGATCAGTTGTTGAGTTCCATATGTGGAGACTAGATTAACATAGTTAATTGCATCGCTCAAACCTTCAATATCCTTATTAATCTTTGATTTTTAAATCTATCAACTACTAAGAGATTTTTTTAAAAACCCGCTATGTGTAGATTTTTTTTTATTTCTCTTAATTCAATTTATCTCTGCTTTAAGTATATTTGAGGCCATATTATTAAGTACATGCAAGTGAATTGCTTATTTTAGACTAATAAAATGACCTTCTTTATCTCTGATATTGCACTTTGTCTTAAAATCTGTTTGTCAGAGTGGTTGCTTCTGTAAGGTGCTCCAAAGTTATCACTGTCTGGACTATCGGTGGCCTGAGGTCCCCTTTAATATTAATTTCTCACCTGGGGTGGTGTAGCATGTGGTTCCCAGACCATGCACGTGGTTTAAATTCAAGTTCCTAACCCTTGTTGAGGTAGGCCTCTCTTTTTTGTCACCTTCCTGTACTGATGGTAGATTTTTTTCTAGTCACCCTTTAATGAAGGCATAACTCCTCTGTATGAAGGGGCCTAGGTTCCAACTTTTCACCTCCAGCTGGCCCATAGCCTAATCTCCCATTGTCACTTGCAGCCACAGCATCAGCTCAGCTCACGCTCTTTCTCCCTGGTTTTCATGGCCCTCTTCTTCTTCTTTCTTTCTTTCTTTTCCTACCCCTTGGGATTTTACTTATTTTATTAGCACTTTTAAAAAGTAATGTTACAGTAGGAGGATTTTAGATTATCTGGTCCCAGCAGACTTAGAAGTTGTCTTAATTATATTTTATAACTACATGTTACTAATGCTTTTGCCTTTCTGAGTAAAGAGATCAGCGGGCCGAAAGCAGGATTAGAGATAGGATGGAGAAAAGAGCATTATGTTCCTGTTCTTTGGAAGATATTCTCTTCAGTCCACCAACTCTAACTGAGATCACCATCTCGCCCTAGTTTTTTTTTTTATTACCCACCCCCTTCCTCACCCTAATTTTTAAAAAATAATCTCTTAGTTTTACCCTCCCCGCACCCCCCACCCCCCGCTCCACCGGCCCCGTTTCCTCTATTTTTCTGTGGAGGCAAAAACCAGGCAGAAAAGATTCAGGGAGCTTGGGATAATCACAAAAGAACACCACTGATGATAATAACAGCATTAATGGTAAGAGTTGACATTTATTTATTAACATTTAAATAAGCCAGGCCCTGAGCAAAGTGCTTTGTTCATGTTCTCTCATTGAAGCCTGAAAACACGGTGAGGCAGTGGATCTCACAAATGAGAAGCGACTTACTCAGGTGCACGCATGCAGGACGTGGTAGTGATCCCAGTCTCGGCCACCCAAAGCCACAGCCTGCGCTGTCCTGCTGTTTCCCTTGAGCAGTCCAGCTTGAGTGTTTAAATTCCTATTATTTGCTGCCCACCCAATGCCCACCTCGCACAGTATCTTCTGAGTTGTTTCATTTCTCTTGTTACTTAGCAGAGGGATCTTATGCAAATACAGATTTCTAGAGGATAACTCCTGACTGTGCCACAGAGCCAGCTCCGACCACACCTCCCCCAGGAGGCTTTCGTGGGTGTCTGCAGGCTGGTTAGGTGTCCCTCCTCAGGGTTCCTATAAGCATTCTGAACTACGGTTATTTAGTTTTGTGAGTCTCTCCTTCTTGTCTGTGAACTTCCTGAAGGCAGAGACAGTCTCCCGTTCCTCTTGGTATCTCAAGCACATAGCATAGATCCTGGCACCTGGGGCATACTAGGTAAACATTTGATGGATGAATAAATGAGTGAATGAATGAATGAATGGAAATGGTCTTTTATGGAGAACAGGGACTCAGCTAAATACATTTTCAAGAAGGAGCTGTTTTTTTAGTCTTAAAAAATACGAGTTTATTCTATTAATACTTGTGTTCTACGAACATGCAAGAATGTCTCTGGAGATCCATATTTTTCTGATTAATGTGTAAGTCTATTTCGGAGTTGCTAAGGTGTCACAGGACAAGTATGAACGCCCCTTGGGTCCTGTGACCCTACTCAACTCAGCATTCTCCTGGGCCCGGGGAGGTCTGTTGCCTCGTGGCCCCAGTCTAGCCATGTGTCTTCCATCCAGTTATAAGGAACTTTCCGTTCTGCCCTGTGCCCAAGCATTGCTCTCCCCTGTTGTGACAGCATGGCCACCAGATGTTGCTTCCTCTGTGGGTGGCCACTCGGCGAAACCCTATGAATTTTTGCAAACTGATGCATTTATCCTGAAAGCAACATTTTGGCATCTTTTTGTTCCCTCTGTACCCCCTGAAAAAAAAAATGTTCATAGAGATGCCCTTAAGAAAATGTGACTAATCTAGACATAGGTACAAATCTACCTGCCCGAGGCTGACCACGTAGGGAAACTTTATTTCTCATTCATTAAAGGTAATAAACCATCTTGCTTTCTCAGAAGTAGCACAGGGATGTTTCAGTCACCCAGCTCCCATGAAACCATGCCATGCTTCCTGAGCCAAAGGGTTGCTGGAACTGTTCCCCTCCAGAAAAAAGAAAAACCGCATGTACTCAGGAACATGGTTCTTTTTAATTGGCCCCAGATGGGATTTATTAGTACCCCCTCTCATCCCATAATCAATCCTTATAATTAAAGAACAAATGCTTGTTATTCTTGTGCATGCAGAAGCCAGAAGCAGCTTTTCTGAGCATAGAAAAGTGGGAGAGGTGAGAGCTAAGAGGATAAGGAAGAGCAAAGTGGTAGTTTCTTTTACATTTAGATGAAGAAGGAAGGTTGTGTTCAAGGTAGACACAGAAGGGCTTATCTATGGAATCTCTCTGATCTTAGGTTTCTGTTCTTTGGGTGATCAGAGAAAAGGCCACATGGGCTTCAGTAAGACACACCTGGGTTTAAACCCTGTCTCTGCAATATAGTAGCTGTGTGATGCCAAGCACATTACCTAAGCTCTCTGAACTTCAGCTTGCTCATCTGTAAAATGAGAATAATTCTTCCTACATCACAGGGTTGTTACGAACATTAAATGAGAGATCTGTTAAGCTCTAGGCATAGTACCTGGAACACAGCCAGGAGCTATAATTAATAATCACATTAATAAGAGCCATTACTGTTGTTATTTATGGAGACTGGTACTATGTAATGAGAGAGATGCATGATATGCAGTTGTACCAGCGACCCACAGACCAAAACAGTTTCTCATCCATGATCTTATCATGGGCACCTCTCCCTCCCCACCCTAAAGCCATTACCAAGTGCCATCCGGAAACATATGTTTGACAGGATTAAGGAATTATGATGCTGAGGTAGGCAGATAAAGCAAGAGCTATCTTACACATTAGGAAGGATTTGTTAAGGGGAGCAAAACCCATTAGCAGCCAAGGTCACATTGGATAAAGCCAGCTGTTGAGGGAATCAGAGGAAACAGGTAAGTTTTGGTAAGAGAAGAGGAAATGTATGGTCCACGGCATAGAATGATACTGGAAGCAGAAATATTGGGGATGAGATCACCCATGGAGCATAAATGAGGAAGGGTAGAAAGGTTCTCGAACGGGGATACGAAAGGAGGACTAAAGTCCAACTTTGCCAGTTTTACAATTTTGCATTAGGTAAGAGCTAAAGAAAAAAAAAGTATTTTGGAAATTGGAGCCATTTCTAAGATTCCTGTTGAGTGATCTGTTTGTGTGAAAAGTCATGAGTAATCATGAATCCTCCTCCTGCATTTCATTTAAGGCTTAAGTCAGGCTGGATGTAAGAAAGAAATGCAAGACATCGTAAGCCCCTGTAATCACGCAGGGTAAAGTCTACGAGCAGTGACTGTCCTACTTTGCCCAGGCTCTTACAGTTTCTGGCAGTGCAGCTTTGGACCTTGCTTGCTCTAGGTGTATTCCTCAACTCAGAGGATTTGGAGGCTATTCTGCTACACGAGGAACTGCCAAAGGCACAGAGAACCCCAGGTCCTGGGTCTGAACAACTCAGTTACCCAATACTATGCATTAAGTGTCCATATTCTATTCAAGACAAAGGAATTGCCCCGCAGTGAATCAAAGTGGGCTAGTGGGCAAAAGCCACAGTAGACAACTCTAGATCAATATTAGGAAAGGCTTTCTAACACTCAGAGCTGTTCAAAGGATAGACTATAAAGTAGTAAGGTCCCCATCACCAAATGTGTTTCGAGCTGAGGCTGGCCTATAGAAATTCAAATATTAAAGAGGAAATGGGACTCAATGAGTTTAAAGTTCACTTCTACTCTCCCAGTCCTATAAAATAGGAGGCATGACTTCCAACTACAATGAACTTCCAGTTTAACCAAGAAAACAAAAATTGTGGAAATAATAGCAGACCCAAAGTAACTTAAAGTGAGCCAAATTAATGGTCTGAAAATTCAGTATCTAGCAATACCAAAATGCAGAAGACTAATAACTCTCCAAGGCAAATCAGCTGACTTGGGTCAGAACAAGCTGGAGGCTCTGCCAGCCCATTTTAAGCATGGCTGTGCCAGGTTAGCAATAGGAAAATTTCTAGAACAATGCAAACAACTTGATCATATCCTCAGACTCCTGGGAATATTCAAGAAAAGCCTGAAATTTCTCCATACCTGAAGATTCATCCTTTTGCATAAGCAACACTTGGACTGGTTCCTGGTAGTGAGCAGAAAGGTGAAGAACTTGGATGATTTAGAGCCAGAGGAACTGGTAGACAAACTTTCATGCAGTCCCCACCATGTTCCTGCCTAAATGTGTACAGAGCATGATGCCTGCCAATGAAAAATAACCTCATAATAAACAGTGCTTGGCAATCTCATGAGAAAAACCACATCTGCCTGAATTCTGTTCTCTGTATGTATGTGTGCTACAAATCTATTCTCAATATTTTGATTTGCAATAACTTAAAATTCAAAGTCACGGCTTACCAATTAAGTGTTAATTCAAAAGACAGAATCTGTGACCTCATGATTCTCCGTGGGCTTTGAAATCATTACTTATTCATTCTTCATTTCTGACAGTATCGGGGGATTAGATTAGAAAACGTATTCCCCATCCTACTAACATCATGCATCTGCTTGAAACAGGAAACAGAGATAAAAGAATATTTAGGCCTTGCTACTCAGCGTGGTCAAAGACCAGCCACACTTACATCTCCTGGGAGCGCCCTAGCGATGCGGAATCTCAGCTCCTCCACCCACCTGACCTCACTCCCAGACCTGCTGGATCAGAATCTGCATTTTAACAAGACCTCCAGTGATTCTTGTGTACATTAAAATTTGAGAAGTCCTAAACTAGCCAATAGTGATTCTGTTGTCTTCCTTCTGACCTTCACTGCCTGAAAGCTTTAAGAAGAAACAGCAGCCTCTGGAAAACAAAAAGAGGAGAAAATTATTCAGACTGTAATCATTAATGGAATCATTGATCAAGCTGTTTGCATTGTTCTAGAAATTTTGCTATTGCTAACCTGGCACAGCCATGCTTAAAATGGGCTGGCAGAGCCTCCAGCTTGTTCTGACCCAGGTCAGCTGATTCGTGTCAGGGAGTTATTAGACTTCAGGGGAGACAAAGAGGAAAGCCTTGAACAAGTGCCTCAACAAGGACAGGCAGCTGTTTCTTATAACCTGCAGTGAACAAGCCCAACAGGGCTTCATCCTTTATAACCTTCCTGCCTTTCTGTCAGCAGAGAGATATCCCTTCCTGCCGAGGTGACTCTGGAGACACCTTGAGCTGCGATGCGAGCTCAAGCTCAAATGTGTGGTGGAGGGGAGCTTTGTGAGCACTCATGTATGAGAAATATACGAAACAAAAATAAGGTATTTCCTAGAATGCTTCCTCAATTCGAAAAGGCCATTGACAGCAGGAGACACCATGGATTTAAATAACAACTTTTCAGGAGGGGTGGTCAACACTTCTTTAAATAAGACACAGATATGTACCTGTTTTTAAAAGGTTAACCTGAAGAGAGCAGGGTTTGTTGAGAGTTTATCAAGAAAACTTGCAGATCAGTGCTTGGCAATTTCATTGGCCAGCTTTGCTAATGGATGTTAGCAATGAAGTCTTTACATTGCTTCCTGCAAATGTAGGTGAAGAAAGGGTGGTCACTGTTTTCTGCAGGTGCTTGTTTTGTTGCAGGATGAAAGCACAACCTGAAGGGCGATAAGGAAGAACTATAAGGGCTATAAGGAGAAATATCAAGACTCCACCTTCTCCAAATAAATTTGGGTTGAAAATAGGATAAATCTAAGTGCTCCTGCAAAACTTTGCCTTTTGTGATCTGGGACCTGAATCTGGTCACCTAATATTCCACACTTGTTGAAGAAAACCATCAGACCCTGGTGTATATGTGTGGGGTACGTGGGATAGGGTATTGGTCAGAATTAGAAAAACCAAGGCCCCAAGGCCCCCAAAACACAGACTGAGTCAGTGAAATTCTAATTCCAACATACAAGTCCAGAATCTTTCCCTCTTTCATCCCTTCTTCTTCAGACCATACTGGGGTCCTCTGGGGTAACAGTCAAGCTCTTTTAATACATTGACTGCCACATTAGAAAAAAAATTTTTCCTTGGGGCCACGGTGTTTTTTATTACAAAAATAGAATAAAAACTTTGAAAACAAAATGATCCTTTCTAATTTAATAAAAGATTTGTTATTTTTTACTGTTTTCTGTGCACAAGTTATATGCAACTTGAAAAATAGTTCTCACGGCTCCCAAAGTGAAGAGATGTGTGAGTTACCTATGCTTCACAAGGACCCCAGGCTCAAAACTAGCGTGGGTTAAATACAACTCACATGGCAGTTAATGTGTTAAATGAATAAGATTCCTCTCACACCAGCCTTGGCATAGAAAGGCATACCAGTTGAGAACTTCAGGCAGAATGTGGTGGCTCACACCTGTAATCTCAATGCTTTGGGAGGCCAAGGTAGGAGGATCACTTGAGGCCAGGAGCTCGAGACTGACTTAGCAACATAGCAAGACCCTGTCTTTACAAAAAACAAACAAACAAATAAAAAAACCACAAGAACATCAGAGAGTGCCAGTAGGAAATTCAAAGCCAAAGTTAGACAATGTACTTCCCCATCCTGCCTTGGTAGAAAAATCCTCAAACAACATTGCCATGTGCCACAGAATTTATAATGAATTGTTTTTGCTGATAGAAAATACTTTTTTCCTACGGTCTTCTGGAAAGTTGCATTTTCTTCTGCTTTTTTTTTTTTCTTGCTTTTAAATCGATTCTAAATAAACACAAGGATTTTCCACAAACTAAATTTAACATAGAGAAAGGAGAAAGAATCCTGTGGGTTCATGGACGGAAAAATCTGTCACAAGGATCTGTGGTCCTATTCGCTTTTATAGACCTTTTATCTGAATAAAAAAAAAAAACTAAGTTTATATTTATAAAATGCAAAAGTGTTTTAGAGAAGGAATTTCTTCTAGAGGCCTCAGGCTTTCAAGAATAAACATCATTGGCTTATCCTTCCCCTGAATCCTAAGGCTCCCTCTAGTGACCAAGAACATACACCGACTGCAGGTATGGTTAAGAAACATGTTCTAAAGCCTCTTGGTTTTAGATAACACCTTGAAGTTTCAATAGCGTTTCACATATATCTGATCATTTAACATAAAACTGCACGACATATGGTTTCCCCCATTTAAAAGATAAGTAAACTGAGGCTGAAATGGGAGCAAGACTTGTACAAGGTCACATGGCTGGAAGCGAGAGCTAGAGGCCAGGTCTGCTGACCCCAAGACCTGCGTGGTTCTGCTGCACTGCCCCCCATTCTGTGACAATTATGTGAAGTCATGGTCTTTTCTGTGGCTTGTAACAGAATACCTGAAACCGGGTAATTTATAAATAAAAGGAATTTATGTCTTATAGTTATGGAGGCTAAAAAGCCCATGGTTGAGGGGCCACATCTGGTGAGAGCCTTCTTGCTGGTGGAGACTCTCTGCACCATCCCAAGGTGGACATCACATGGCGAAGGGGTGAGCATGCTAGCTCAGGTCTCTCTTCCTCTTCTTATGAAGCTACCAGTGATAACCTATTAATCCATTAACCCATTAATCCATTAGTCCATGACTGATTAATCCATTCCTGAAGGCAGAGCTCTCATGATTCAATCACCTCTTAAAGCCCCCACCTCTCAATACTGCCACATTGGGGATTAAATTTCAACATGAGACTTGGAGGGGACAAATAGTCACACCACAGGAGTCATCCATGAATCCTCATAGATGCTACTATCCTTTTCACCTTCACAGAAGCACTTTCATGAAATTTTTAGAAGTGATTCTTGACTTTCAAGGGGTCCCATTAAAAATCAGATGACAGTTATGAGCCCATATTTACACATATTTCTGTACCATATCAGGAAATCCATGGACCACATTGAAGAGAATCTACTGACCCTCCAGGACTCCAAGGACCCCAAGTTAAGAACCCATTGACATCCACTGGATATAATCTTGAGATATCAAGAACCCAAAGAAGATGAACTTTGTAGGTCTTTATTCTTTCCCTTAATTATGATGTTTTCCATGCCTATCCAGTTATCTTTTCAGCCCAGGATTCGGAGCATTTTTAAAAAATTGAACAAATTAGTACATATTTGCTAAGATTTAAGAAAAAGTCAGTGGATATTGCCATTAAGACATACTAACATTCCCACAGGCATGCCTAGGATTAGTGGCAAATTGAGATGTTTCTAGGAAAGTAGCAATTTGGAAGCATTTTTTCAAATATAAGAGCATACCACAGACTCACTGGCTGGCTCTGTGAAGAGCCTAAAGAAGCAACATAGTGAATACAGGAAGGGCCTTTTTCAGTGAACAAAATCCAGTACTTCCTCTAAATTCTGAGCTCTTTTCATCCTGGCACTTCAATGGCTTTGGAAAAGCCTGAATGAACAGTGACAGTTCACTAATGAGTCTCTTCCAGGTAAGTTCCATGAGGGTAGGGGCCATGTCTATCTATATTGCTTCATCGAATTCCCAGCACCCAACATGGGCCCTGGCACTAGTGTACACTCAACAAATATTTAATGAATGAATATGTGAATGGTCCTCACTGAGTCAGCCCCTCTGGGAACCCGCTCATTTCCCTCCCACTTAATTAATCAGCAGCCTCTGGTTACCCGGGACATTCCCCTAGAACCCTCCACATAGGCAACCTCGGGTGCTGGACCCTTGGCCACTCTAGTGAAAAGTTCTGTTTCCTATCCTGTGACCCACTCCTGCAGTCTAGATTGGGGGACAACCCTAAGAATGATAACAGCTTCCTGCCTTAAACCTCCCAGAAATGACATCATAGTCAAAAGGGGATGTTTTAAAATTTGAATAATAATGCAAGATTCTAATGACTAGAAGAATATTTCGGCATCAAGGCAGATTACTAAGGATTCATCTGAGTTAGAAAGGATTTTTTTTTTTTTTTTTGAGACAGAGTCTCACTCTGTTGCCCAGGCTAGAGTACCATGCCATCAGCCTAGCTCTCAGCAACCTCAAACTCCTGAGCTAAAGTGATCCTCCTGCCTCAGCCTCCCGAGTAGCTGGGACTACAGGTGCATGCCACCAGGCCCGGCTACTTTTTTCTATTTTTAGTAGAGATGGGGGTCTCAGTCTTGCTCAGGCTGGTCTTGAACTCCTGACCTCGAGCAATCCTCCCACCTCAGGCCTCCCATAGTGCTAGGATTACAGGCGTGAGCCACCACACCCAGCCAGGAAGGATTTTTTTGATCATCTTATGTACCTTCTACTCATCATGACTTTCCATGCCTCTGAGCTTCTATCATATAACTTCCCACAGCTTCTCACAGACCCTGACCACCTAGTGAAATGTCACCTCAAAAATGTCTTCTCCAGCTCCCCCGGTTGGCAACTCCCACCTGTTTCCATGGAAGAATTCGTGCCTTTATTTATGCTTGTGCTGTGATACTATTGTGATTATATGTTTTTGTCCCCTCCTCCCCATATTGCAGTAAGTCCAACAAGAGGGGCAGCAGTTGCTGAGTGTGAGAATGGACTACACCTCTTATCCTCCAGTTTATTTTGCTTATCTTGATTCTGCAAATCGAATTTTTTCAGCAGTTACCGGCAACATCACCATGAAGGCACAGGGGCTTCTTAAAAAAAAATTAAGGTCTGAGCCAATATGAAACTGTGATTTCAGGTACAGTTGGGGTCTAAGCACCACTCACTAGACTTTTCACTCATAGTGTTCCTTTTTTCCCAATCATCCTGTTGGATATATTATTTAAATCAAAGTTTCCCAAATTTTAGGTATTTCTGAGTTCCACCTTGAGAACTTTTGCTTATCAAAGGAGCTAATATTTACTGACTAGCTTTCTTTAACTCAATTTTAAACATTACTTTTGCTCTGTATAAGTACTGTAATATCCATGAAATAT
This sequence comes from Indri indri, assembly GCA_004363605.1. Classification (NCBI taxonomy): domain Eukaryota; kingdom Metazoa; phylum Chordata; class Mammalia; order Primates; family Indriidae; genus Indri; species Indri indri. The sequence continues at coordinate 2,258 of RJWJ010024640.1, read as the reverse complement.
TAGGTTTAGTTATGCTATATTTTATGCATTAAACACAAAACTATTAAAATGAAAAAAAAAACATTGCATTAAGATAAACTCATAACTGTTAAAATTTTAAAAACAGCTTTGCCTACATAGCCACAAAAATCACTTCCAAGTGTCGTCAGTGGCATGCCAGCTCCACTTTGTGAAATATTCTTTTCAGCTTCCACTACGTTCCTCATGCCTCCTACCCAAACCCACCCCTTCATTCTCAGCAGACCACCTCACTTGCTTGAAAAAGAGAGTCCATCAGACTTGAATTCCCTCAACTTGCTTCTCGCCATATTTTCCCACTCCATAGGCTCACCTGACAGCATACCTTCATCCGCTCCCAGCCTTGCATCTCCCTGCTCCATTCTCAGAAGAGGAGTCGCCCTTCTCTCTGCTCAAGAAATGTCCATTTACTTGTGTTCTGAAGCCCACACCAATGCATTGCCTCAAGGATCTCACTCCACCAATTAACTTCTCTCTTGCTTGTATTTATCTAAACTATTTTGAATTGTGAAATACATCGTGCATGGAAAAGTATGTAAACATACCAGTTCAAAGTAAATAATAATGAAAACACAAACACATGTATGCCTATCACCTAGGTTAATAGAACACTGTCAGTACCTTCAAACATGCTCTGTGCGCCTCTCCGTTGTATCTCTCTCCCTCCCACTCAAGGGTAAACTCTGGCCATTTATAGTTTTATTACCGGTGTATATAAACTTTAGCAATATGTCCTTTAGTTTTTGCTAAGTTTTAAATTTTATATAAATTTAATCTCATACTGATTATATTCTGTGACTCTTTTTCTCAATATTATGCTTTGGAGGTTTACCCATTTTGGTGCATATACTGGTGGCTTCTTTTCACTTCTGTGCAGTATTTCATTTCATAACTAATCCACAAGCTTCCTTCATTTTTATTTCTGTAGAATATTCTATTACATGACTAATTCACAATTTTTTAATCATGTTACTCTTGTTGGACATTTGAGTTGTTTTCAGCCTTTTGTTATTATAAACAATATTATTATGGACATTCTTGTAATTGTGTCCTGGTGCCTATGAGGATTTCTCTAGGGAGGTGGCTTTCAAAAATTTTTGATCATGACTCAAAATAAGAAATATATTTTACAACCCAACCCCTCAAAGTTAACAGAACAATAGAAAACCTTACTATTAACAACCCAAAAGATTAACAAAACAATACTTATAAATTTACTTCATCAATGCAGTCTGATATTTTCTATTTCTATTTTGTTCTGCTTAACTCTCTATATATCTATATATCTATATCTATATATCTATATCTAGAATAGGGTATATCTATATCTATATCTAGATATAGATATAGATATATCCTATTCTAGTTCATTTTTTAAAAATGCTGGTTCACCCACCAGTCACTTGACCCCCATTGAGAAAAGTTCAAAACTGCTTTAGGACGTGTGCCTAGGAATGACAGTACTGGGTTGTGAAGCACGCACATGTTTTAACTTTCTTAGGTAATGATAAACTGTGTTCCAGTTCCACACTCTTAATGTATACTCTCACTGACAGAAAATGTAAGTTAAATTGCTCCATGGCCTTGCCAACTTGGTGAAAAATACATGTCTTATTTTTGTTTTCCAGTTTGTTGGTATTACATGGTATTTCATTGTGGTTTTAATTTTGCATTTCCACGGTTACTAATGAGATGGAACATATCTTCCTATGTTATGGGCCATTTGTGTTTCTTCTTCCATGAAATGTCTGTTTATATATTTTTTGCCATTTTTCCATTAGGATATATACATTTTATATGTCCATAAAAGTCCTTAATATTTCCTACATGCTGATGATGAATTGCAAATATCATCTCCCACTTCATTTACTTGTCTTTTGACTTTACTTTGTTTCTTGATGAACTGCAGTTATACAACATCATTGAATTTAGCAATCTTTTCCTCTATGATTTGCATTTTTTGATCGTTTAATGTCTTAAGAATTCCTTCTGTATCAAGAGGTTACATTCTACTCCATAGTCTTCTAAAAGTTCTGTGTTTGCTTGGTATTGGAACAAGAACAGGGACATTGACCTCTGGAACAGGACTGAAAATCCAGAGATGAAACCATCTGCATATGGTAATCTAATCTTTGACAAAGCTGACAAAAGCATACACTGGGGAAAAGAATCTCTTTTCAATAAATTGTGCTGGGAAAACTGGATAGCCACATGCAGAAGATTGAAACTGGACCCCCACC
>RJWJ010024639.1:0-24664 GCA_004363605.1 Indri indri | reverse complement strand
GACATTACAGTGGCAGCTACGATCTCAATTCCCCACCTCCTTCCTTCCCACCCCCTGGAAAAATCAATATCCTGAATTGGAGATTTATCCTTCTTATAAGTATTTTTAAGTTTTGTTATAATCGTGTACAATTTATATTAATATACTTCATAATTTTGTTTCAATATTAACATTTACGTAAATGCTATCACTTTGAACATATCCTTTGCCACTTGCTTTCTACATTTAAAATTATGTTTTCAAGGTTTTTCCATGTTGTTCCACGTGATTTAGCTTATTCAGCTTAACCACCACAGAGTTTTCCACCCTGTACCAGGGTTTCTTCATCCACATTGCTACTGATGTTCATTTAGAGTAGTTCCTGTTCCTCGCTATTACAAAAACACCCCAGTGAGTGTTATTCTACTTAGATCTTTTCATACATCATATGCATGCTTTGATTTTTAGATATTTATTTTTAACACTCTCTTCCTTTTAGGTATGTTAATGAAAAATGAAATAAAAGAGAAATTTAAAGGAGAAATGTTCACCTCACCTTTCACGCTCATGTTCACACATGTACCCGTGATGAACAACCTTCTGCGCCTTCTCAAACACTCGTTCTCAACCTCAGTGCCCTCAATGATAGCAGCAAAGAGACTCAGCTTTCATCTACTAACTTTCTGAGCATTGTTATTCTCTAAGGGTTTGCTATTCCATAGCCAAAGGGAGAATATCTGCATTCACAGGAGAGAAAGGATCCAAGTTCCAAAATGCGGCTCATTTCTGGTATGTAGCAACAAGAGAGGTTTTGAAGTCATCTTCGAACTGTGGCTTAAAACAGTTGATTCTGGGATTTTTAAGTATGGAAACAAGCCATTCTATGTTTCTAGCCTGGGGGATTCTGAACTGCTTCCCTCCAAACAGAGACCTATTTCCTTGTCAAGCACTGAAATAATAGTCGTGCCACTGGGGTTGCTCAGACACTTAGTGGCACGGGTCACTTCTGGGAAAGAGGTGACAAGGAGCTCAGGTCCTGCTGGGTTGCTCCTGGAAGCCAGACCCTTAGCAGGTGGGGGACATCAATGTTTGGTGTTGCCTTTTAAGGTTAAGGGACCTGGGAGCTTGTGTAAGAAGGGAGGGACGCGATGCTGAATCATAATAATTTTGTTTCTGAGGGATTTGGAGTTTTTACAGTGAGATTTAAAAGGAAGAAGAAAGAGGAGAAGGAGAAAGAGGAGAAGCAGGGAGGAGGAGGAGGAAAGGAGCGTGCATTTTAGAAAACAACCTAAGCCAGGAGCTCATGGCTCTAACAAACTTACAGTTTGGATTTTTTCCACCAGGCAGTGAGCTCCCCTCACCGTCTTCCGGAATCTGAGGCTCCTTCTTTTCAAACTCCACTCAGGGTGCAGGTCAAGCCCAGGGTCCAGACTGTTGGTTCTCTCTGCTTTTCCAGCACCACTTTTCTGAGTCCACACTTCTGCCCATACTTCTTCCCACACTGGAGCAGCCAGCGGGCCTACTGTCCCTTCCTGGTGGTCCTGGTAACCAGGAAAAAAGATGACAAGGTGAAGGCCTGTCCCCTGCCCCTCCCAGAACCAAAGCATTCAGCCGTATTTGCAACCCACACCCTTCCAGACGTCTTCAGACCCTGGACGTGTCCGTCATCAGCTTAAATTTCCCACTCCCCACTTTCTTGGCCTCATCTCACCCTATGCTGGACACTTCTCCTCTCCAAACACATCTAAGCCCCGCCACCACGACCACCATGCTGGCCTCTTGTTACCTATAAGACCTTGTCTACCAACGACCTATCAAGTATCTTGTCTGTCAGCTCAAGATCAACAACAGCATCAGCATTTACTTACGATTTTATTCATACAAAAAGTGTTATTGTGTGTCTACCAGGTGCCAGGCGCCATGACAGGTTCTAGGAAGAGGACACAATTCTGGTCTTGAACTATGGGGTGGTCTGTCGAGGGAAACAGGCAAATCAATGGGCCTCCACAGTGTGGAGGTGCTGTGAGACACACCGGCCACAGAAAAGGTCGCAGGTGACTCCTGAAGCAGGGAATGGAGACAATGAAAGGGCTGTGGGAACAGCGTTTGGAGCAAAGGAAGCAACAAATGCAGAGGACCAAAGGCAAGAGGAAGCAGGGCAAGTGTCCAAACTCTCTAAGTGGCACATCAGGGAAAGATAAAATAAGAAATTCACATAGGTAGCTGTATCTAACACACTGCAGGCCCTTTAAAAATGTAGAAACATGATCCAGTCAACCCAATACATCCCAAAATAGAAGTATTTGAAACAAATACACACTTAAGGCCAGTGCTATAACCTGTGACAACAGGGACCTACGTAAAACAAAGGGCAGGAAATTTGCTCCACATCTAACTAGACTGTGTGGCCCCTCCTGCCCATTCCCTGTTGACTGAGTCATAGAGCGGGGTCAGCGCAGACCGTGATTTTAGGGTGAAACCGTGGTGCGTCCAGAACAGAGGTGAGAAGGACAGATTCAAAATAGTGTATTTCCTTCTATAGTCATAATTAGACTTCAGCCTAATTTAAATAGGCCTAACAGCCTGAGAACATTTGATTAGACAGCTTGATTTTGTTGTGTTTATGGGTTAGGAAAAGCCTCCCCCAAGCACCTCAAAGTTTGAAGCTCAGAGAACATGCTGACTCATCCGCAGGGCGGGACTTCTCTTACACACTGGTCAAGAGAGTCGTGTCTGTTCGCAAAAGACACCAGTCAGCATGTGTGGCAGGAGGAGAGGCGGCCGTCAACCTCAGTGTGGAAATGAAGAGAGAGACTTTACAACGACTCTCAGTCAACACAAATGTTTATGATGCCATGTCCTCAGGGCCCATGGTCGTTGGGCCCTGCCAGGATCACCAAGGTGGGAAGTATAGGCTAGAGACGGGCAGAGAGGACAAAAAGGAAAAACATAAGATGAAAGAAGCAAGGAATGAAAGAATTCAACTAATCCTCTTGGATCAGACGAAAACAATAAATCATGACTCCTGTAGTTTTGACAGGACCGATTCTCAATTGCCAAGTATAAACCAATTTTTGCGTACGCTAATACAATGTAATTCACTTACCAGAATTCCTATTCACTAGAAACCTTGAGCACACTTAAGTGTCAAATATACGTAGGACAGATGCTGCCCTCCTGAGGACTGTAGTGGTATTGCTGATTGTCTTGTAATAATTTAAAATAAACTTTAAAAGATGACACCGTTGTTTACTCATTTGTACCCATGATTTAGTCCATATCAATTTATTTGGAAACAATTATTTTCACATAAATATATTTTATTGGTTTTTTTCTATAAAGAAAAATATTTCCAGATTACTAATTAACACAAAACTTGTCCGTTGTTTTTCAAATCACGAGTCATAATATCCGTTTGGTGAAATCTATTTACTGAGTCAGGATTAGTTTTTTAAAAAATGATATCAAATAGAACAGAAAATAATAAGTGGAAAATACTAGACTGGATCACACAGATCCTTAGCAAGACCTGTGTGCACCAAGAAATGGCCGTCATGAAGTGTAAGTGGTGAAAGACTCTACTGATGGGATAATGAGAATGAATGAAGAACTTAGCTAGGAAACGTCACGTGATGTTTTTTCCGCTAGTATCGCATTTGATTTGCTGTCATGCAATAGCAATGACAGCAATAATTCGACCATCAACACGATGGGACAGTGCCGTAGCAGAATTCTAAGGTGGCTCCAGCAATATTGCCCCCTAGTGTACACACTTGGTAAATGCCTCCTCTTAAGTGCAGACTGAACCAACATGTGCTTATGATAGAACAAATCACTCCCATGATTAAGCTATTAATCTGTTGACTTTCTGATTAATCAAAAGGGAGATTATCCAGGTGTGTCATAGCTAAACAAGACAGATCTTCAAAGAGCCTGAGTCTTTCCAGAAAGACAGTTTTGAAGCATAAGAGGGCATCAGGAGAGGGCCACAAGACAAGCTACTGTGGGTAGCGTTTAGGAGCTAAGGTGGACCCCAGGCTGAATCACAAGGGCCTCAGTCCTGCAGCTCAAGGAACTGAATTCTGCCAACGACATGAAAGAACTTGGAAGAACACTCTGAGCTTCAAAAAGCAAGGCAACCCATCGGCCACCTCGATTTCAGCCTTGTGACCCTGAATAAAAAACCCTGGATTTTTGACCTATAGCAACCATGAGATCATAAATTTGTTGTTCTAAGCCACCAAGTTTGTGGTCACTTGTAATGCAGCAATAGAAAACTAACCCAGTTAATGTTCCACAATTTAATTTTGTATTTTATAATTAATTGTGAAGCAAAATGCAGCGTAACTTCATCCTCTGCAAAAATGTTGAGACTTCCCACTAGTCTGGATTATGAACTTTCAGTGTTACTTCAGGGTGCTTATCACGACATTTCCTAAATTCTTGACAATTGTTGCTTTTTCATTATAAGGGTTCAATTACACTTTGAAGTGATAATTTTGCTATGAGAAGGTTAAAGAACAATGATGTGCAAAATACAAGGGCATGGTCAAGTTCAACGCTGGGATCTAAAAGTGTAAATAGTGTATTATAGGAAAAAATTTTGATTCTACTCATCAGACTTTGATTTTATTGAGCCTCTTCTAAAAAAAAAGTGCAAGATTTTATAATATTATCTAATATAGTTTAATTATGCAATAAAGATGACAGAGCCGGGTGTGTAATTTTTAAACTCGTCTTCAGACTGAAAGCTTGTGCACTTCAAAATTAATGAGACAACTGGAAACACAAAATGTTTATTAATAAGTCCCTTGAATATTATTTAAAAAAAGAAAAATAATGAAGCTATTGGTACTATTTCCTAGCCATTCTACAACTATTAAAAAGCTTCATATTAAAATGAGACTGATAGATTGTCTGATAAGTTTGCCTATGTGGAAGAGAAGCATTTTAGAGCCAGGATAGAATGTAAAAAAGAACATAGCTACACATTCAAAGAAATCTAAGACTTTTTTTAAAGGAAGCAGTTATCAACTCCAGGAAAATATATAAAGTCAATAAATATTGTTTTGATCAAAAATTCATTTGATTATGTGGGGAAAATGATGGAGGATATGAGAGAGCTGTGGTACACAGGAATGCTGTTCACCAGGATTTCCAGCGTCTTCCCTTCCTGGACAGAGCATTATGTTTCTCTGCTTCCTTTGCAGGTCTGTGACTGCAGTGGGAACAGTGATAGGAGATGGCACGTGTCTCTTACAGTGAAGCACAACCAACCTGGTGCTCAACGTTATAGGTTCTCTCTCCCTGCAGTGAGGAACCTGGTATTACAGGGCAGCCCTACAGAGTGAAGAGTAACCACACGGAGCAAACTCTCTTCTGCCCTCTTTTGGACACAGACTACAAGTGAGTGATAGTTGTTTTTAACCTGAGATTTGGGGATTTTGCAAGATCGTTTACATCAGGGTTTGGCAAACTTTTTCTGTAAAGAGTTACATAAGTGAATATTTCAGGTTTTGCAGGCCACAGACATTCTCTGTCATATATGGTTTTTTGTTGTTTTTTTTTTTTCGGAGACAGAGTCTCACTCTGTTGCCCAGCTTAGACTGCCGTGGCGTCAGCCTAGCTCACAGCAACCTCAAACTCCTGGACTCAAGCGATCCTCCTGCCTCAGCCTCCTGAGCAGCTGGGACTACAGGCATGTGCCACCATGCCCGGCTGATTGTTTCTATATATTTTTAGTTGTCCAGCTGATTTCTTTCTATTATTAGTAGAGACGGGGTCTCATTCTTGCTGAGGCTGGTCTCAAACTCCTGACCTCAAGCAATCCTCCCACCTCGGCCTCCCAGAGTGCTAGGATTACAGGTGTGAGCCACCGTGCCCGGCCCATATGGTTCTTTTAAACATCTCTATAAAAATGTAAAAATCACTCTTAGCTTGTAAACTGTATTATAAAAAAGCAGTCTGTGGGTGGGATAGGGCCCATGGGCCTCAGTTTGCAACCCTGACCTAGACAGCTGTGGAAGGCATTATTAGCAGGTTGACAGCTTTCTCCAAAGCTGGGGAAGGCAGCTTCAGCATCCAACCCAGGAGGGCTCAGAAATGAACACCCCTCAGGAGCATCCCTCAACTGCTGACCGAAGGGAGGTGTGTAAGTACCTTGGCTCTGGAGTGGGGTAGCCTGCTGCGTGCGTTTATACTATTTCTCGGAATTTCCCTGTGGGCTTCAGCTCCAGTTGCCCTCTGCGGTAACGCACTTACGAGGTCCCCTTACTGCCTGCTTTCCCGGTCCTCTGTCAATCCCTCACCCACCTACGGTGTCCCCTGTGTGTCCCCATCAAACTACTTACCTTTGTCCCAGGATCTGCTTTGGACAGCCAAACTAATATTAACACATCCACCCTGAGGAATACAACTATTAATACAGGAAACGGAGTGCTTCCGTGGCTAAAAGGTAAAAGATGAGCCACTGGCTTTGGAAAATTGTATCAGATGTAGGGAAATGGTGACTCGTGTTATGCTTGGTAAAGACATCTGGTAAAGCAGTTACCTATGATAACATGCCAGGCTGCAAGGGTGAGAGCAGACCACGGCCCTCACTCCCTCAAATCCTTGGACGTGATGTGCACTAGAAGGAATCTGCCAGGCATAAACCACCGAACTGGCTTAGCTCTGTTGAAACCAGACTTTCATCAAGCCCTACCCATATTCCCTTCTTCATAGCCCTCCTGTCTCTTCCCTCCAGTCTGTCACTGTCCATGGGACAAATACAATCACGTGGTGGATATGGCGCTCCTGTAGGGGTGTCTCCCTGCACTGCAGAGCATGGAAGGCTAAAGAACACATCTATCAGACTTCCCTGCTGCGCAGATCCCAGATGTGATCTAGGGCACACCGTTGTTGCAGTGAATGGTGACAGTTCAGCGGTGACGGTTCAGCGTCTGACGTTTCCTTTGGCAAGCATGGCCCTGGAGGCATTGCCTTTATTCTGTGGCAGCATTGTCAGAGGTCCCCATACCTGGTCAGGACCTTCATGGGTGGGACAGGTGGGACATGGTAACACAGCCATGATGCTGCTCCCTGATCCCCTGGACCACAGCTAGGGCAGTGTGCCAGCTGCAGAGGCCCCACTTCCCTGTCTCCGGCTCTGTGAGCAGATCCCTGGCAGGCCAGGCCTGCGGTGCTACGCGGGGAGCTGTTCTGAGGCCCAGCCTAACCTGGTCCACCGATCCTTCCAGTGATCTCGTAGGCACTAAATTCCTCTATCAAACTCTGCTTTTATAGCGTAATTTGAGCTATCTGCATCGAGCCCTGGCTGACACAGTATTAGATACTATTCTTGCCTTCACATCTTCCCTCGGAGAGAACTCCCTCCCCATTCCTATTTTGCACAGACTCCAGGGCCCTCCCAAAATTAGCTCCTGCCCATCCCTTCTGCGTAGTTTCTTACAGCACTTCCTTGTACCCTACAATGCAGCTCAACTCAACAATTCCTGATTCACCTAGCCACTTAACTTCCGTTCTCTGCCTTACTGCTCCCTGTACCAGGGAGCCCACCTGCCTAGTGCCTGCTTCCACCCTCCGTGCTCTTTAACCCACTCTCATATAATGGTAAATTGAGTTTTTAATTTGCTCGAGTTACTCCTTTTTGGTTAAATGCCTGGGTTCGAATCCAGGTGATGCCACTTAATATCTCTGTGACCTCATTTAACCTTTCTGTACCCGGGTTTCCTCATCTTTAAAATGCAGACAATAATAGTACTTAACTCTGTAAGGCTGTGTAAGGATTACATAAGGAAAAAAAAGTTTTTACATAACTAAAAATTTCTAAAGGACCAAGCAGAGTATCCGGCACATAGGAAGAACATTATATTAATAGTTTCCTGTTGAACTCGGAATAAAAATTAAAGTCCTTAACATGGCCTTGAGGTTCTGCAGGATCTGCCTGTCTCTCCCCGTAGCCACGGCTGGCTTCACAGGCATGTGACCTATACAGTGCACTGGGTCCCATGCTCAGAAGGGCCCCATCCTTGGTTTAATACTCTACTGTCGCCATCTTAAAATTCTTAATGTTTCCAATGAGGGGCCCTGCATTTCATTTTACAGCCAGTCCTGCCACTAGCACACTAAGATCCAGCCATGCCAGACTTCTGTTGGTCCTTCAAACACCCCAAATTCTTCCCCACTTCTGCCTGGAAAAATCCTTCTCTTTACTTAACTCTTATCCTCAGCTTAAATATCCTCTTCTTAGAAGGTTGCAAAAATGATTTACCTAAACAGGATCCCTCCAGGTCTCTTCCTAGAGGACCCTATTAAGTAAAGCATCCTTCTCCCTTTCTCCCTCTCTCCATACCATTCTGTATTTCAGCCCCTTGCTTGTTCCTTCACAGGAAGGAAATAGTATTTTGTTGACTTGATTTGAACATTTCTCACTCGCTATTATAGAATCAGGAATGTAACTTCCATGAGGGTAGGAACCATGTCTGACTAATTGGCTGTTAGATCCTCAGCATCTAGCAAAAAACCCGACACCTGGTAGGCTCTCAATAAATATTCGTTGAATGAATGAACTCAGGGCCTCGTTTAAGATAAAATAGTTAACACCTGGGTTACCTGGAAAACCTACTGATCCCATCAAAGTTGATCATTCCCTTGGTCCCATCACTACCCTGTGTACCTTTCTCTAAGTATCTTTTATTGGACAATGTTGCATTGTTTACACTTTACTATTTCCTCTGAATTTCAGAAAACCCAGAAATCTATATGTGATCTCTCCTCCCCAGTCCCTGGCTAAAACTTGAATTGCACACACAAATTAGATATAAGAAGATTAAGGGTAAGGGTAAGGAAAGAAAATCTCAATAGGAAAATGGGCAAAAGATCTGAACAGGAATCCATAAAAGAGGACATGCAAATGTTCAATAAATGAGAGAAAAGAAAAAGGTGTTAAATCTCACTGGCAACCAAAAGAATGCCAATTAAAACCACAATGAAGACACTACCCCACACCTACAGACTAAAAAGTTAAGATTAACAATATCAAGGATGTACAGCAACTGGAATTCTCACACTGCTGGCACAAATGTAAAGTGATACAACCATTTAGGAAATGAGATTGGCATTATCTAGTAGAGTTGAAGGTGATGTTTTACAGGCAGCTTTCAAGATGGCCCCAATGGTCCTCACCTCCTGGTGTTCACCTCCTTGTGTGATTCCCTCCCCTTGAATAAGGGATGGACCTAATGACTGGCTTCTAAGGAACAGATTATGCCAAAAGTGGTGAGATGTCACCTCCAAGATTAGGTTTAAAAGATTTTCATTTCCATCTTGATGGTGCTCTCTCTCTCTGGCTCATCTTGCTTGCTCATTCTGATGAAGCAAGATGCTATGTTGTAGGCCGGGCGCAGTGGCTCACGCCTGTAATCCTAGCACTCTGGGAGGCCGAGGCGGGCGGATCGTTCTGAGCTCAAGAGTTCGAGACCAGCCTGAGCAAGAACGAGACCCCATCTCTACCAAAAATAGAAAAAAATTAATTGCACAGCTAAAAATATATATAGAAAAAAAAAAAACTAGCTGGGCATGGTGGCACATGCCTGTAGTCCCAGCTACTCGGGAGGCTGAGACAGTAGGATTGCTCGAGCCCAGGAGTTTGAGGTTGCTGTGAGCTAGGCTGACGCCACGGCACTCGTCCCAGGCAAGAGAGTGAGACTCTGTCTCAAAAAAAAAAAAAAAAAAAAAAGATGCTATGTTGTGAGCCGCCCAAGGAGAGGCCCACATAAGAAGCTGAGGACAGCTTCTGGTTGACAGCACAAAGGGAAATGAAGTCTGCCAGTAACCACGAGAGTGAGCTTGAGATGATGACTGGAGTCCTGGCTGACGCACTGACTGCAGCCTTGTAAGAGACCCTGAGCCAGAGGACCCAGCTAAGCTGTAGCCAGATCCCAGACCCATAGAAACTGAGATAATATTGTTTCAAGCCACTAAGGTTCATGGCAACTTACTACACAGCAGTAGCTAATACATATGTAAACCATGCTAGATCCTGTTAACCCAGCTCCCTCCCATGTTTGAGGACCATGCTTCTCAGGATCCCCTTTCTGAGTTCCAGTTTGTTACCCAGGTGATCTCATGTGAGTTGCTCTCAGGAGACAGAAGGCAAAAGTGCCCCAGGTCTCAGTCCTTAGTCCTCTTTATCTATCTAAACTCACGTTGGTGATCTCAACCAGAACCACAGCTTTCAAACCTACTCCACCCACAGCCTTCCCCATCTCTGCTGGAAGAACTCCATCCTTCTAGCTGCTCAGCCCAAGAGTTTTTCTCTTGATTGCTAATACAGCACATCCAATCCAATAAAGAAATCCTAATAGTTCTACTTTTACAGCATATCCAGAATCTGACCATTTTACCACCTCCACTGTTGTCATGCTGGTTCAACTCTTCCATCTTGTCCAGATTACTGAAATTGTTGAATTCATCTTGCCGGCATCTACATTTGCCCTCTTACAGTCCATTCTCACCAAATGCCAGGAAAATGCTTTTAAAAATGTCAAATTATGTATTCTGCTGTTCAAAACCACACAATAGCTTCTTCCCATGTCAGCGTAATTGTGGTCCACCATGCCCCACCTGGCCTTGCCCCCTCACCTTTCTGACCTCATCTCTGCGGCTTTCTCCTCCTTGTTCCCTGTTTGCAGCCCCCTTGGCCTCCTTGCTGTTCCTCACACAGGCATGCTCCACCTTAGGCCTTCACACAGGCTGTTCCCTCCCCCCCCACCAGCCTCTCTCAGAGGGGATTCCACAAATCACCTGGAGGGCTGATTCCGTAGGTCTGGGGTGGGGCTTGAGGACATGCATTTATAACAAGTTCCCGACAGATGCTGCTGCCGCTACTGGTATGGGAACCACATTTTGAGAAACACTGCCCTAGTAATCTCCATAATGTATTAAATGCTCTCCTGTGCATCTAGAATAATAGCTGTATACCAACCCAGGGAGAACTGAAAATAGTCATGAACACAAATAGAACTCCAGGTGAAAAAGGTTGCGAAATATCTTCAGGACTAACTCTCCATTTTCAAGTCTTTGCTCAAACATCAGCTCCTTAAGGATATCTACCTAGATGACCCTTGCAATAGGGTGATCTCTCCCCATCCCTATTTTCTCTCAGTTCACCTTACCTTGGTCTCCTTTCTTTTTTCCACAGCATTTATGACCTAACCTGCTGCGATTTACTTACCTATGGTTTACACTCTCTCCCCAACAAGAATGCAAAATCCAAGATGAAGAAGGGATCTTTGTTTTTATCCTAAGGGCCAAACAGACTTTTTCAACATAATTCAAATATTTGGATTGATACTGAGTTGAATCTTTTTAATTTCCTCTGCAGAATATAAACCGATTCTTTAAAAATATACTAACTACATGTGCTCACAGGAAGAGAGTACAGTAGTGAGGAAAAACAGACTTTCTGAGTCAGATGAACCTAGATTCTAAAGTCAGTTTGACTATCTATTAGTTAAATGTTTACCCAACGCTAACGTCACCACTCTGGGACTCACTGTCTTCATCTTGAAAGCGGTGATAACAATAGGTGATTGTTAAAACTGAATTAGACAAATGTACACAAAATATCTCGCACAGCTGTCACTGTGGTGCTCAATAAATGTTACTTCCCCATTTATATCTCACCCCCTCTAGCTCATATTGCATTTGAAGTGCAAGTTATCTAAAAAACAGTCCTCTTAGTCCTAGATAGAATTATATACAAAGGCACACTTTAAAAAATAAATAAATAAAACCTCTAATGATCACAGATAGAACTCCACATTAAAACCTAACATAAAAACCTTGGCCTAAATTTTCCATAGTAGCTTCAGGTAAAGTTTTCCGACATATATCAAATATAATGTAGAATAATGATAGCACTTTACTATTTTACTGATACTGACAAAGTATTTCACATTCAACCCCCATAAAATATTAAAATCTCCACTGACAGTATTCATCCCTAAATGTGTTTCTGAGCAACAGGCTGCTTAAGTTCTAGTGGCCTTTCTAAATGAGACCCGCACCTCACTGTAAAACTAAAACCTCGTATTTCCTATCAGAAGTATTTGAGAAAAGAAAAATAATTTTTACAACGTGAATATTCTAAGTCTACCTGCTTGAAGTACAAATGCGCTGTACAAGATTATACCAACAGTAACTATTTTCACAATTGTAGTGAAATATACATATGCATTCACACTGTTTATGCTGCACATTCATGCGTGACCTGATATTGCTGAAATAGAGTCTTTATTTCTGAACATTCCAAAACAGCAGTGTACACAGTAACAAATATTAAGTCATATGCCATAAGAAAGCATTCATTAGTGCAAATGGATTTTGTAAAAGGTCTATCAAAAAGATTTATTTGCTTTAAAATGCATTCATTTCCAGAAGCATTGTTAATAAAACATTACAGTTTCATCCTTTGTAATAAAGTATTGAAAATCAATTGTGGTACAGTAGCAAACATTGCAGGTATTAAGTGCAATGAGCTTGTGGTGCCGTTATAAATATGAAACTCATGTATGACAATAAATTAACAATGAAAAAGACAAGACCATTTAACTCTGCTGTCTGGCTATCTCCTTGCAATGCTTCAGATTATGTTGTGCTCATTCAACACAAAGTTATGTCTCTCAAATTGTATGACGTATTTTTGCTGATATATCCCTAGAGCTAAAAAAATAGTACCTTACCACAAAAATATTTTTATGGCACAAAATTTAAGTTGTTCCATAGTGGTTCACATAGGTGTAAAAAGAAATAGGCACAAAAAATAATTCCTGTAAACTATAAAAAAGTAAATTTCAAAGCATACATTATAGAACCTAGTTGTAAATATGCAATGTATTAAAATACAGAACATGTAATGGAAAGATGTTTAGAACACGTAAGTAAATTGAACAAGTTACTTTAAAAAACTCATATGGCAAAGCATTATTGATACATCTCAATTCCCTCAAAAAGTATTCAGGTACAGAGCAGTTCTACAAAAACTTCCTAGATCTAAGCGTCACAATACCGCAACCATGGATTTGAGAATGTTGCAGTATCTCAGGCAAATATTTAAGTGCAAGAATTAGTCTCTGGTGACTGGTCCATTGAAAAACAATGCAGTAAATATATTAAAATGCAAAAGGGAAAGAATATCCCAACATCCGCTGTTACCCAGCCAGCTAGGTAACACAACCCTCATGTTTCACTTCTTTCCCATTCTTCAAGGGACATATAAAACTGCGTCAGTAGCAACCATCTCTCCAATTTCCATCTCTCAGAGTGCTGAGTGAAGACAGAGGCTTTGGAGGCTGGAGGAAACTACAAAGGGATGAAAAAAAGAAAGACTGTTAATAATCCCGTGAGTGGCATCACTTACTTTGATCTACTTTCCCATCAGTGCTCTTCCCCTCCAGTAATGACAAGCTATCGGCACTATCCAAATCGTAGCTTAGGTTCACACCTGTGGGCCTTCATGGCATGCTCACCTGCTGAGGCCCCAGCTCACAGCACAGTGCCATGCGTGTTGTATGTGCACAAGCAAATTTGCAACATAAATAAAAATGACCAGTATCCTTAGTGTATTAAAAATATTTTAAAATCAGAAAGAATAAGAAATCCTCAATAGGAAAATGGCCTAAAAACAAAAATGGTCATTGAATACAAACAGCAAATAAACATGAAGAAACATTCAACCTTACTAATAATTGAAAATTTGCCTGTCATATTGGCAAAGTATTTAAAAAGAATGGTAATACCCAGTGTTTGCTTTACTTTGGGGAAACAGACCCTCTCATATATTCTGGCACTGACCACCTGTCCAGGAGTTTAGTTTGGAGACATAAATCCAGGGATAAATGAATGGTGTACAATAACCTATATGCATCAAATAATGTGATTCTATTCAGCATGAACATGACAACATAGCTCTGCATTTACTAAGCAGAATAAGCCAGAATTTACTGAACAAACATGTAGCAAAATGATTTCTATCTGGGTAGTAAGATTATAGGTCAGCATTTATTTACTTTTTCATTTTTCAATAGTTTTTAAAAATTTGTTTTTGATCTGAACACCTATTACTAACTTTAATCGGAAAACAAAAAGCAAAACTATTTAATATACATGCATGCATAAAGAAAAAAACTGCCTGTTCCCACAGACTTTTACTATGGTTCCCTCCCTCTCTTCCTCCATATCCTAATTTCCTGTAAGAGTTTTACTTATTCTCTCTTTTCCTCATCTTCCAATCTTTCCGCAACTCTATATCGTAGATTTTATTTTTTACTATAAAATGCTTCGGGATGTCCAGTTCAAGAAGGGTACACCATGACATAAGCTCATCTAAAATGTCCTCTGCAAGTGATCTGGAATTCTGAAGGTAAGAAAAAACTCTACCGGGACCATAATGAACTTACAAACACAAGCAGATAAAGCCCCCGTTGAGTATCCCTAAGATACTTTTCGAACCATGAGTTTGGGGGAAGGGTGTGCGTGTGCACATGTGCCTAACACATTTTTCTACATTTTGATAAAAAGTGACTGATTCAACAAATACTTGAGATCCTACCCTGTGACAGGCATAGTTCTTGGCACCGGGAATATACAGCAGTGAACCAAAGAATCAAATACCGCCCCCCACCCTCATGGGGCTTACACTTTACCTAGAGGTGCCATCTGAGCAAAGGCCCGAAGGAGGCAGGGAACATGCAAATAATTCGGGAGCAGAAAACTACAAAAGCTCTGGAGCTGGAGCTTACGTGGCAAAAGCAAGCAGTGTCGGGAGTGAAGTGATGAGGGAGTAAGGGAAGAAGATGAGATCATAGAAAAGGGGACCTGACCATACAGAACACCCATCACTTTATAGAACGAGGAGGACACAAGCCAGCCCATAAAGGGCAGGGACCTATTGAGGTTAAACTGAGCCAAGGGAAAAGTCAGGAGGGTTCTGGGAGCAGTTTCTAGTTTCAAACTGCAGATGAAGTTATGCAAACAAGGATTCTTACCTTCTAACAGGTTGTGCAATTTTGCTTCGAGGCAGGTTACTCCCATTTATTGCCAATGAAGGTCTTGGCAGTGCACTGCGACCCATTATCCCAGAAGCTGCGGCTTTGTTTGGTGTGGGGATTCCTGTGTTGGAATACAACTGTAAGCCGTTGGACAAAGGCATATTACTGCTGCCTTGAACCGTTGGACTCACGTAGGCTGTGGCTTTAAGAGGCTGTCGGACAGACACTGGGAAATGTCCCACGCTGTGGACTCTGTGTTGCAGCTGTCCTGGTGAAGGAACTAGAAGAGAATGTGACATTCGTGTGAGGAAACTTCTGCTGCAATGCAACTTAGGGAATGCATGTTACATTCAGAAGAGCCTATACTGTCTAAGAGTACAATATGCACAGGGAGCAGCGAGGGAAATACAGGTTCCAGACAGCATTTTGTGGTGGAAAATTCTAATCCTTGACAAGAGTGTCCCAGTCTGTCAATGAGCAACATTTTGGGGTGCCTAACTATACGCAGAAGTCAGTTCTAAGCACAGCCGCCCTTCCTTTTAGCAAATTTGATACTTTCTGTGTTCTTATAAGACAAATTCTTTCTTGCTTGCCTGGAAGACATTAGGATTTCTTGATGGTTGCTGGGGATAGTTTCATGAAAATAAAACAAGAGGACACTTTAATATTTGTAATTATAGAAAGGAAGACAGAAGTGTTATCTGTAGGTACAGTTTATTAAATAATATTCATTATGGCATGTACCTATCTCTTCGGCTTGCTAGGAAGGTTAAATAAATTAATCTACATAAAGCCTTAGAATGGTACCTGGCACTTAGTAACCTCTCAACAAGTACTAGCTATTATTGCCCTTATAATACCAGCAAAATTAAGAAGTTCATTTAAAAACTTCATCAATATACTAGCCCAACACTGTTTATCATTTCACATTAAAAAATAATAAACTGGCTGGGCACAGTGGCTCAGGCCTGTAATCCCAGCACTTTGGGAGGCCAGGGTGGGAGGTTCACTTGAGGCCAAGAGTTTGAGATGAACCTGTGCAACATAGTGAGACCCCCGTCTCTACAAAAAAATTTTTTTCAAAAACAGAAACAAAAACAATAAACCGTTAGGCAGAAATCTTTAAATTTTATAATCCATTTCTCTAAGGGAAAAGAAAATCAACTTTAACAGATGCACAACTTATGTACATAATTCTGCCTATTTACCAACTACTCTAGCCATTGCTGCCTACTACTTGCAATTCATGTAAGCATGAACACACCCTGTTTTCTAAAACAGTTGAATTTACTTAATCATAAAATATACAAATATATTTTTAAAATAAAAATAGGGAAAAAAGACAAAAAAATGTACCTATGGTTTTATTAGTTTAACATCTCTTGAAACTATTTCCTTAGATTAGTTTTGTTCAATTACACAAGATAAAATCTATACATAGAAATGCCGATAGTACTATAGCAGTCAGTGTATAATAGTCAAAAAATTTTATGAAAAATAAAGTCTATGTAAGATTTTGCCATAGATGTGTTCCCATTTAGCTTTGTGACACAGTACATTTCTCTTGGTGGACAAATCATATCTTTAAGATTCTTTCCAACCAATTCTACAAGTCCTTAATTTATTAGTTTTTAACCATGCAAATTTTAATATATTAGTTCATCAACTGTAACACGTCTACTGCAACTAATGCAAGTTAACAGGGAAAATCAGAGAGGTGTGGAGGGTGAACAGTTATATGGGAATTCTCTGTACTTCCCGTTCGATTATTCTGTAAACCTAAAACTGCTTTTAAAAAAATATTAATTTAAAAAACCCTCAATATATGCATTTGGCTCAATTTCTTTTGAAGCATAATACACATAAAGTACATAAGTCTTGCGTCCACAGCTCAATGAATTTTCAAAGTGAACACGTTCATGTAACTGCTCCCCATATCCAGATGTAAAGCATCACCAGCACTTACAAGGCTCTGTCGTGCCCATTCCAGTCAAACTCCCCCAAAGGTAACTGTTACCCCCACTTTTATCACTATGGACTGGTTATTCCTATCTTGAGCTTCATAGGAACAGAATTATATAGTATGTCCCCTTTTGTATCTGGCTTTTTTCACTCAACATTATAGCCTGTGAGATTCATCCACGTTGCTGTATTACTGTACAGTAAGTATTCCATTACATGAATGCGACAATCTGTCTCCCTGATGATGAAAGGATGGGTTATTTCAAGTCTGAGGTTTTTATGAACATTCTTGAACATGTTTTGGTGATCATATGCACTCATTCTGTTGTATGTATATCAAATTCTATATTCAGATAAATAAATTTAGCGAAGTCATTGGATACAATATCAATATTTTAAAAATCAATTGTATTCTAAATACCAGAAAACTAGCAGAAACTAAAATTTGAAAAAAACACTATTTGTAAAAACACAGTAAATCAAAACACAGAAAATCAAATCATAGGAACAAATTTAAGTATAGAGATATAAAACCTCTATATAGAAAGCTATAAAACATTGCTGAGGGACATTAAAGGCCTAATCAATGAAGGACTATTCCACATTAATGGATTAAAAGACTTATTAAGATTCTCCCAAAATTGATCTACGGATTCATTCAATGAAATTCCAATTTCATCTGACATGAAATTACAGAACAGTTATTCAGAAACAGAGTTCTATCAGTCCTATTATCTTTCCTACACACAATATAAATAACCACCCTTGATTTAAAAGAAAAACAGATAAAAGAAACTGTAGAACATAAAAGAAAGTGTATATATATATATATATAGAGAGAGAGAGAGAGAGAGAGAGAGAGAGAGAGAGAGAGGGTATTTTTAATTAATACTTTTTCAAAAGCAATTTTAGGTTTACAAAATAATTGAATGGGAGGTGCAGAGAATTCCCATATAACTGCTCACCCTCCATACCTCTCTGATTTTCCCTACTATTAACTTGCACTAGCGCAGATCTGTTACAGTTGATGAACTAATATCTTAAAATAAATAGGCATAATTCTAATTTTACAAGTGAGAAAAGATTCAGAAAGAATATATAACTTGCCCAAGAGTTTATGATTAAGACCCAAACCTAGGTCTTTTTTTTTTTTAATGGTTCTGCATTAAACATGTCTTTGTTTTTTTAATTAGGCATTATTCTAAGGTCTGTAACAGACATAAAGGTGAGTAGGATATAGTAAAAATGACTATTAAAATTATTGGTATTTCATAATTTTGACCTGAAAATACTGATACATAGGTCAACCTAAAATCTACCCTCAAAGAGCTGAAAACCTAGGAGAATTGAAAGTGGCATTCATAGATGGATAGATTATTAATATCTACACGGTAATAAATGTCACAACAGAGTAAAATGCACTATGGGAATACAGAGACAACCACGTCCCTCCCTCTATACCTGGCCATCTTTCCAACTTTCTCTGTCCTACCTTGTTCTTCCCAGAAAGTAAAATGGTCTAGAACTAGGAACCTTCATGATATAAATTCAGAATGTACAAAGAACAGCAGCTTAGAATGCTCAGAAATGTAAGTAAATGAAAGCAGAATCCTAAGATTTTTAAAACAAAACATTATGACTGACCTTATATAACACATTGACACTCTCTCAATATTATGCTTGACTTACAAAGGATTTTATTTTCGTTTCTTTTACATTTATTAATTCAAATTCTCCTGCAATGAAGTTCCCCTCCTCTCCATTCATTTATTTATTCAATTAAGCATAGACCCATGGATATTTATTTTATTCTCTCATTTATAATCCATCCCTATAATCATTTATTCAGTAGCTTGAATTGTCCCAGATTTAGCCATTGGGTACTTCAATCAAAGCCAAACATTCTTTGTAGTGTGCAGTCTATTTTATTTTGGCCATTAACACACTGAGGTGGAGTTAATGGAAATTCCTCATCATTACCACATCTGCTATTGTCAAAACCATATTTCTCCTATTGCACACTTACACTATTGATTTTTGTAACTCAAATATAGAATTTCTCCCAGTTAAATTTCCTCATGATATACTTGGTCCATTGTCCTAACTTCCTGATATAAAATCAGATAGTAGTCCTCTCAGTTTCACACCATTAGCAAATTTCACGGGTTGCCTCTGTGTCTTTACACAAGTCGTTAATTCAAATATTTAATAGGTCAAGCCTTCGGATAGACCCATATGGCATTCATTCATTCGAGCATTTACTGAAAGTTCATTATGTTCAGGCAACATGGCAGATGCTGGGAACAGAAAATCAAATAAGCTATGGTCCAGGCCTACAATAAGCATATAACCTAGGAAGGAAGATAAATCATATTAACAGTAGAACATGATACATTAAATAACAGAGGTAAGCACCAAATATCTAATCCATTTTAGCCTTGCTTTGGGGGTGTTTGGGAGAGTGTTAGGGTCATCAATGAAGCAATGAAAACTTTCAAAGGGTGGTATTTGTACCGTACTATAAAAGTCAGTAGGAATAAACTGGATGAAGAAGGGGATAGAAAAATGCCAGGTGGAGAAGAGCAGTGTATGGAGTCCGAATATCACAGTGGTTAAAAGAAAGCTGGAGCTGGGTTTGCATAACTGCTCTTCCACCTGCATGGCCCTGGGCAAACTGTTACTTAACCTATTTAAAAACCGTTTCCTCATCCACGAAATGGGAATGACAATAGAAACTAGCTCATAGAGTTTTTGGTAGGCCTAAATAAGATAATGAACATAAACTAATTAGCACAGTCCCTTATACAGAGTCAAGGCTGTCATTTTGTTGTTAGGAACTAAGACGTAAAGAAATGAAAAACCATTGCATGTTGGGGAAATACCACTTGAAACCCAAAACTGGGTTTGAGGGAGAAGGGCTACAAACCATTTTGGATTCAGATGCAGACCTCTGGTTGTTGACTCTTAGCCAATACAGGCTGAAAACATTTCAGGTCTCCCAAGTTTGGGCGTATGTATATGTGTACTGTCACTATGACCTTGTGCCTTTCTCACAGGGATCAGGGTAAGACTTTACCCCAACAACCCATATTGACAGTGTGAGTAGGAATGAGGGAAAAAATCTGGAATTACCACATCCCTGCACAAAGTGAAGACACACAGCACTGGGTCTAACACTCAACTACTTTGCTCACTGCTAGATGAAACGTATAAAAAGTAAGCAAGATTGTGGGGTAAACTGAAATAGAGTAGATAAAAGCTGTCTTAGACATGCTAAAATGTAACTTCATCTGAGGAAAAAAAATGTCATGGACTGGTGAAAAACAACACCAAAATAACAGACAGAATTAATCATGCTTCCTCAGAGTAAAGGTATCAGACCGCTAGAAAGAGGGGGATCTGCCAAAAAAAAAAAGGCTTTTCTATGGTGACTGGAGAAAGTAATCACCACTTAGTATTTCTGCTATCCTTGAATGTAAAGGACTACATATAATTTACTATTATTAATTGATAACTCAAGCACTGGTGAAAATACTACTCAAATGTAATGGTGAAATACAAGAGAAAAAGTCCCAAGACAAGGAGAAGAGTTTCCATTAGTATGCTCGCAAGTAAAAAAAAGAGGAAATGAAACAGTAATATTTTCTTAATGGGTGTTACAACTAATTAAAAATTACAAAAAATTAAAATTTTTTATACTTACTACAAGATTGTATTCTTGAAATTCCATTTCCAGCTCCATGCAAGCTTGAGTCGAAACTCTGACTGCTTCGCACAGTGACTGGAGAACTAACGTTGCTACTAATGGTGGTTGTACTTGGCATCCGGGCGAGATTGGGCATACTTCTTCGGAGTTTATCTGGAAGAGAAAAGAATTTTACTAAAAATAAAAAAAATGTTATGCCAATTAAAACACTAGCTTTCAAAAGTAAATGATAAATAAAAATTATCATGTTCTTATGATCAAACTGTCAGAGAATTAACCTGCTGTATAGGAAAACACACTCTCTAACCAGGAGGTTCCACCAAAACTGTGTTAAAAGAAAACAAGTATCCTATAAAAAGAGATAGGGATCAGCTAACCAATTATCTTTGTTCCTATGCAATAAACGGATAAAACTACATTAAATAGGGGTATAAAATAATCTTAAGCCATTTAATTTATCAAAAAAACACTATAAATTAAGTTATATGTTTATTTTTAAAAACTACAAGAGTCAAAACCAACACTTACTGAATCTTTTGCTAACCTATCAAACTGAAACAAATTAACAAAATTCCAACTTGAGATGTCTTAACATATCTATTCATCATATCAGCATGACCGCATTAACTTCTGGAAAGTTTTAACTTTCATGAGTATGCCAGCAAATATTTGGAGACTTAGAGAAGACCAAGAAAATATTTCAATTTCTTTCTCCTTGCTAAGTACATCTTCTGCCACCAAGAGGCAGCAGAGAGTCATACACAGATCTCAACGTTGCTGAGATTTTTAAATCCGCTGCAAAACAACTCTACAAGATTGTTTCTTAATACACCCCCCACTGACACACACACACACACACACAAAAACTGAAGTACATATGTCAGGTCGCCCAAGCTGAGAAAACAAAGGATGTATTTAAATACTAAGCAAAAGCCCATTCAAATACAAAACTGCATTCATTTCTTTCTCTTTCACACACTGTTCTCCTACATTACTCAGATCCATAAACTGTAGCCCTGTCCAGCAAGTCCCCTAATCCTGAAGTCTGGGAGTCTCCTACAATTCACCTTCCCCTTTCACCCTAGACTCCAAGTCCTGTTAATTCTGCCTCATGAATATTTAGTACACCTTCCACTACCACCTAGTTCAGCCCTCAGTATTTATCACCTGCCTTTTCACAAAATTCTTAGTGGGTCTCCATGTACCCTGTCTTGTTCCTCCAATCCATCTCCCATACAGACAGTCCCACTCTTCCCAGAGCACAAGCACACACGTAGTCACCCCCTTGCTGAAACCCTTCCAACTCCAATTCCTCTGCCTCTTGTCATGTGAAAGCCAAGAGCCTGGACATGGCCCAGATAAGGACATCAAGACACAGGCTCTATGTGCTTCTCCAGCCTTATCCTGCTACACCCACCCTGGCCTCTCCAACCACAGGGGAGCCTTCTACCGCCTGGACACCCTTCCCACTTTGTGGAAGAAACGAATGAACAAGGGAATAAATATTTATTGTGTATATACGAAATGCCAGGCACTGAGATGGTGGGGATACTTATTTATTAGACAAATACCGTTCCCGTTCTCATTGAGTTTAGCATCTAGATCAGTGTTTCTCAGTGTTTTATTTTCCCCGTTATTGAGCCTAAGGAGAAAATCTAAAATAAATTTAAATTTAAAATTTAATTTACTTTCTCCCAGATGAAAGAAATTAAGTATTAAAGAATAACACTTTGAAAAGTAGGGGTAAACTTTGGAAGATCACAATCCATTATGATAGCTAAGATTTTTTTCACTGCCCCCAACTCTGCAAGATATTTTTATCTTTATTTATATATACCCCAACACACTAAAATGCATATATCAGAACATTCAAGCTTGTGGTCATTTTCTTTCAAGCTAAATCAGAAAACAAATGATATATTTGAACACTAATCCAAAATGCATTCAAAGGCAAATTCAAACTCATCCCTTCTTTCTCCCGCCTCACACCCTACTCCTTCTGCATAACTTATACCCATTAATTATAGCCCTGTCCAGTAATTTCTGCCTCCTGGGGGTGGTCTAGGAAGAAGAAAATTAAATAAGTATACTTATATAATAAGAAAGCATAAGAAATGGTAGAGAACATTAGGATAGAAAACTGGAAAAAGAGTTTTTTTCCCCACTTGAATAACTCTTACTAATATTTTAAGAATTAGAACAATTATTACTTCCTTAGAGAAGCTTTTCTGTACACCTCCTGCTCAAGGTATCTACCACTCACACATTTCCTTACTTTCTGTGCATATTTCTAGAGTAATAATGCTCAAATACTGCCACTGACTGTTAGATTTCTTGACTATTTTCCTCGTTATCTCCTTCAGGCCTATTTTTGACAATCCTATGTCTTGTATTCCCTAATTCCTATTAAAGTTCCTAGCCCCACTCACCAGGCACTTAATACATTCAGCGAATAGTGTGTGTTAGCAGAGAGTTTGTAGAAGTGAGAAATTAAAAAGAGAAGGGACAAAGCCTTGGAGACTACATTTAAATCTTCTGAACATCACAAAAACTGGTGTGAAAATGTGAGCCTCTACCAGTATGAGACCAAATTATTTTCACTATACATTTTTTAAGTAGCAGGGAGGTAGAGGGAAACAATTATACGCTATTATTTAGAAAATTAATTGAGCTTCTATGTTTTTCAAATTTCTATTTACCATAACAGTTTTCATACATAGAAACACTGAAAACTAGTATCATAAACACATGTACGTTTTCCACCTAGATATACTGGTTGTTTCCTTTTTGCCATATTTGATTCATCTCCATATACATTTGTTTGCTTTTGCTAAATAATATAGCTGCAGACATCTTGACACTTTAACCCTAAATACACGTGGACCTCCTAAGCATGAGAAAGTTCTACGGAATCACAATATTGTCATCATATATAAACAAATTAATAACATCATAATCCATCCACAAAATTTTCCAAACATCTCAAGAATATCTTTCCCCCTAAACCACAATTCAATCAAGGTTCATGCACTACATTTGGTTGTTAAGTCTCTAATCGCTGTTAATCTAAATCCATCACTCTTTAAACCAATCTTTACTCATATTTAAGCATCAAGTCAGTTTTTCAAGCTTTAATCTTGAAATACGTTCTTAAAAACAAAGTCTTCCAAGTGTAAATATTTAGGACACTATTTCTCTGGGAGCTAAGCTGTGATCTCCAACTTGTGTCAGACCATCTGGAAATGAGGCACACTTTCCTGTCGAACAATTTGGAATGTCTTAATAACCACATATACTTTAAAGTTCAAGGAACCAAAACTAATGTTCTATTCCTTTCTTCACAAGAAATCAGCAATTCAATCTTCAAGGACTCAGATACAGCAGGAAACTGGAGGATACACCAAGGAACGAATTCAAATGAGTTTGTTCATGCTACAGAGACAGCAAGACTCACCACTCTGTGGAACAAAAGATTCAGGAATCTTTAGCAATAAAGCATATACTCAGTTACCCACCCAACAGCGAGACCTATTAATAGCCTTGCAGTCAATACAGGGGCTGGGGAGATCCTCATGCTAACAATGACTACATCATGCCACAGAAAACCCCTGTACCCTAAAAATAACAAGAAAGTTGGTAAAGATTCTGCAAGGTTTAGTCATTTTTGATATCTGACAAGTTATTCCAAATATGCTTTTAATTCTATAATTCCCAGAAAATATTCCAAGAACTTTTATGAGCCATCTCTTTGAATTTAGGCTATACAGAAGCTATGGAAGCAGTAAATGTAAATACACATTTCTAGTTTACTTTCAATTATTTTAAAATAGACTCTATTACTTAATAATTATTTTCTCCTATCTATATTATTTTGATAATTTAGAAAAACATTTGACAGATTACATTCAAAGTTACCATTCTTATTTCACAATTTTGTCCGAATAATATTCTATGGTAACAAATG
>RJWJ010024638.1:0-24669 GCA_004363605.1 Indri indri | reverse complement strand
GCTCCCTGTCCTGGGACTCCGGCTCCGCTTCCACTTCTCCTTCCCTCAGATGGGATGGAGCCGACAGCCACGTCCCCTTGCCCCGGCTCTAGGGAGGAATAACTCTGTGGCATCTCTCTCTGAGACCAAGGAGGTTTAATTAATTAACGCAACAGGGTCACATTAAATAAGATTAGTGCTGATTGCTGCATTTTCCAATCCCCGCCTGGCCCGCCCTCAGTCCAGGGGACAGCAGGCGCCAGCAGGAGCCCGGGGCCTGGTTCCCCAGATCTGGGGGCACCCGGAGTGCTTCAGCAGTGAGGGGACCTGCGGTGTCAGGCGAATGAAGGGAGAATCGGGGAGGCGGCTGTTGGAGCATGGGCCGGGCTGGCCGGCAGACCCGTGTGCAGGTGACTCGGCCTGTGACGGGGGCAGCGTGAGGACACAGTGACAAGGCAGGAGGAGAACCAGCGGGTTGCACAGGAGTCTCCTCTCCAGCACAGGTCGTGAGACTTTGACCGAGGCACACCCGCTTGGCCGTAACTTCCTCAGCTGCGAAGCACAGTCCTTTGCAACCCTCCACAGCCCTTTGCAGCGGTCCCACGCCGCGCTTGGTGAACTAACTCTTTAAAGGACACGCGCATTGAACCGCTTCTAACATCACTGCAGTGAGAGGTTTCTTGGGTGAGGGATCCAGGCGAAGGCAGAATAAGAATTCTGTGCTTGGTAATCCTTGCCTTCTGGGGAGACCCCTTAAGCGACCACTCTAGGGAGACTCTCCCGGCCGCCTGGGGAGGGGGGTTCTCGCGTTGGCTCTTTTGCAATGAGCTGGATGGCCTGGAACCAGCTCCTTCGCTCTTCCGGGCCTGTTTGCTCATCTACGATGTTCCTAAAGTCCCTTCCAGCTCCGAAATGCGGGGCTGAGTCACCCCTGAAGTTCCCACTGTACTCGCTGGAGCAGAGCCAGAGCCATGGGCTGGGGGTCTGGGGACACCCCCCCGGGCAGTCTTGGCTTGGAGCCTGGAATCCCCCAGCCCCAGGCTTTTCCTTTGCTAAGACATGTACCTCTCCACGGCTCAGGGCTCGGTTCCCCTCCCCGTCCCCGACTCTGCAAAGACAGGTCACGCGTCCACCGGACCTCACCTCACGTGGGAGCTGCCGCACGTTTCACAAAGCCCAGCCTGTTCTCCTGCAGCCCTGAGTGACCAGGGAGGAGGCAAGACAGGCCTGCCGTGCCCATGTGTTGGCCGAGGAGACTGGAATGGAAGGATCGAGGGAGGAGCAGGGAAATCCGCCAGGGAAAGGGCCCCTTGCAGAGAGAAGCCGAGGGCCATGTCATGAGACCCAACAACAGAGGCGGGATGGGCGGTTCTGAGAGTGTCCCCAGCAGGTCCCCCTGAAAGCCCAGCATCCTCCTGAGGCTGGTGGCACTTCCAGGACTGGATCATCCAGCCACCCATTTCCTGCAGCGAGCCTCTATCTGGACCAGGGTCCCCAACGGCACATCAGCGGTCTTGACGGCCCAGCTGGTGGCCCCACTGCCATGTGTCTTCTGCACCTACAGTGCCGCCTGCCACTCTCTGCTGCCCGGCAGTGTGGTCTGGGGCGAGATACCAATGTCTCTGCGACTCAGTTCACCCATTGGCCTCCCACCGACCTGAGTGGTCGTGGGAATTCGATGGTGTAATGGGTACATGGCGTCGTAAATATGCAATAAGTTAGTTATTGTGACAGTTGAAAATTATTTGGCTTCAGAGGTATCGGTTGCTGCTGGAGTTCAGCTGGGGGTGGGTGAGAATTCGCATTCAGTCGGGTGGAGCGTTTTGGGAAGAGATGGGCTGTGCTCGAGACCTCGAAGAACCAGGAGGGCTTTGGCAGGAGGAGGTGGGAGCCGGGCTGGGGGGATTCCAGGGTGGGGAGCAGCTTGTCCGCAGCACAGAGGTCTGGGAGACGGGAAGCGTCCCGGCGCCCAGGCGTGGTGGCTGGGCTGGCACTGTGGCCCGTGCCCGGCTCCCCCACGCTGGGCCACAGCCCTGCCGTGACATCAGTTCTGATGATACAAAACACTTGGCCAGCCCGCTGTCCTGAGAGACTCCAGCTTCCCTCAATTCCCTGTCACCGTGACGGACCCTCGACCCCCACTCAGCCCTGATGGATGGCTCCCAAGCTGGACTTCATACATCTCCGTCTTCCCCAGAAGCTGTGACACAAGTAATTGGTGTCACTTCTGTTGATTGCTTGCCAAGTGCTGACAAAACAGCCCATAATAGGGAGCTCTGGTGCACTGCCCTTGATTGTGCGGGGGAGGGGCTGCCGGGAACTGACCCAGCGCATCCCTGAGGTCGCAGGGGTAACCAGGCGAGTGGCCCCGGCAGCAAATGCAAAGGTACCCTGGTCCCAAGCTGGAGAATGTGCTAGACAGAGTCCCTCGAAAGTGACACGGCTCAGTGTTTGGGACCGTGCTTT
Organism: Indri indri; assembly: GCA_004363605.1. NCBI lineage: Eukaryota > Metazoa > Chordata > Mammalia > Primates > Indriidae > Indri > Indri indri. The sequence goes on along the minus strand of RJWJ010024638.1, from coordinate 22,224 downwards.
GCCCCCACGGCTGTACCTAGGGTGTGACACACAGATCTGCCCCAACCAGTCAATGGCTGCTTGGCGTCTGGGGACATGGCGTTGGAGGCCTTCAAGAGTCATCTTCCCCTGGTTCCTGCCAGCAAAGCACCTGTCACTTCCCTTCACAGCTGATGCGTTTAAGGTCAGATGAGTTTCACCTACGAGTACAGACTGAGGTGTCAGCAAGGGAAGGTGTCAGGGGACGTGCTCACTGCATACAGCCAGGTGACCTGCCTCGGGACTAGGTACACCTAGCAGAATGCCACCGACCGCACGGGGGGTGGGGGGGTCGAGGACTGCCTGGAGCTGTGCGAAACCTCCAGCTGTCCACACACGTCTAATCTGCCCTGCAGACAGCACAGAGCCCGACACACGGACCGCTCGCAGCGGCTCCTTCTCGGGCTGTCCCTGCCCAGCCCTGCCCACCCTGGCGACAGGGAGCAGCAGGCTGTGGCCGCAGTGAGACCCCAGGGAGGGTGTCCACGGCCTACACCCCATGCTCTCCGAGAGGACTTTGGGCGAGAATTTCTCGTTGGTGTTAGTGTTCGAAATAACACTTTGGTTTATTTCTGTGTGTCTTTTTTTCCTCTCAACCGCCGTGACAGATCGCGCTGTCCTTTCCTGATGACCGCCACATCTGCAGCTCCCCGGCCGCGTGCTGGACGTCGCCGGTTGCCCGCCGCGGCTTGCACCCCACTCCGGCTCCACTTCCCCTCCCCTCCCTGCCTTCTCTGCCCTTCAACCTCGTTCCTGGCCGTGACTCATCTCACCCTGGTGGACTGCATGCATCTTGCAGGTAGCTCCAAGCCCTTTCTGGCATAGGTGGCAGGTGGGGCTGGGAAGGTGAATCGACGGATGTCGTCTCAGCGCCGGCGATTTGCGTGTCACAGAGGAAGGAGGCGAATCTTCCCTCCAGGCTCGTCGTCCCGCCCCGGGCTGCCCCTCTGTGGTCTGTGACCCACACACGTCTATTCCATCCCTGCTGCTGCCGTGAGCCGGAGAGGAAACGGCCCAGCACTCCTGCCAGCTGAGCTAGCGGCCCGGCTAGGGCACAGGCAGCGCCTCTGGGGGGCCGCTTCAGCATCACCTGCAGGGCACTCGGCCTTCAGGACAACTTGCTCTAGTGTTGGGCCACGCCCTGAGGTATTTTGCCCCCTGCTGCCCCCAACGGCCAGCCTACCCGAGTGACTGGCAAGCCCCCCCGGGTGTCGGGTGGGGACACAGCTGTTCTCACAGGCTGGGGGTGAAGAGCCCTCCTGCTGGGTGTTGGCGGGATGGGGGGCGGCAGAGGTCGACGTCCCTCGGCCCCCTGGGCTCAGAGCTTGGCCGTCCCGGAGCTGCAGGCTCCGTGCTCTGACGTGTGACCCTTGCCCTCCCGTGCACAGGAGGCTGGAAGGGCCCTTCTTGGGTGCGTGACTCCCCGTTGCACCTGCCCCCCCCCCACAGAGAGGGGGCTGCCCGAGGAGGGGCAGGGAGTGGAGCACGGGGCCCCCAACCGCCCTCCGCAGTGCAGGCTCCAGCCTGGCCCTTGGGACCTGCAGATCCTTCCTCGGCCCCCGCCGGCCTGGGAGAGTCCCCGCCACCGGCTCATTGTCCCGCTCCTGCCACTTTTCCTCTGCCGCATTGTTCCCGTTATCAGCATCCTCCACGCTGCAGCGGCTGCACAGGAAAGCAAGGCTGCCGCTGAGGCCGTCGCCCAGGCTGCGCCGACCGGCCCAGGTGTCCTGCCGGCGGGGGCTGCTCTGCACGCCTGTCCCGGCCATCTCTTCTGAGGGCTGGTGGAGCACCCGGCACACGGCCGTGCTCTCTGAGGGTATCCTGGTCTCAGTGCTTGGGTCAGGGCAGGAAACTCTGGGACCAGGCCCCCCCGCTTTCCAGCTGTGACATCGGGAGGTGCCTGCCGTGCCTCTGGGTCTGTCCGTTGGTGGGAGCCCTGCGCAAGGTGGAACCTCCATGTCTGTTCCTTCTCTGCTAAGCACAGGCTGCCTGCCTTACCGAAAGGACCATAGAAGAGGAAAGGAAAATGTTCTGTGGACTGTCCTTCCAGACGAGAGGGAGCGCGTTAGGGCTGCTGGGTGGCGGAGGCCCAGAGCGGCCGCGATTTCTCGCCCTTTCTGAAGGGAGGGGTTCAGCTTGGAGCCGGCCTCCCATGGCCGCCACTGCCCACGCCTAGGGAGAAGGGGCTGGGGGAAGGGAGAAGGAGCCCCACTTTCGGTTTGCACTGGGCTCGAATATTCTAGAACTGGGCGGTACAGACTTAGTAATAAAAAATACAAGATAACCCAGTTAAATCTGAATTTTCAAATAAACAAAAATACTTTCTAAAGATATAAGCATGCAATATTTGGTGCAGACATGCTTAAAAAAGCAAGTTCTTTATCTCAAATCCAAACGTAGTTGGACATCCTGTAATTCCTCTGGCAACTCTAATGCAAGAACCCCGAGGAGGGTCCGGAATGCTGCAGGGAGGACTTCGGGATGTTGGGGCAGGTGGGGGTGTCTTCCTGGCTCTGTCTCATTCCCTGGAGTTTCTCTGGAGCATATTTTCTGGAGTCTTCCAGGGGACACCTGCAGGCTGGGCTGGCTCTCCAGGGGACAGGGAACACTCCATGTCCGAGGCCCCCAGAACAGCCTTTCCTGCCTCCTCGGGTAGGGCTGCATCTTCAGCGGTTGCGGGTACATTAGGGAAAGTCAGTCGAGCTGGGATTGTCACCGGCTGGTTGGAGGAAAGAACCCTGGAGGCGGTGCCAGCCCTGTCCCTCCAGGTGGCCATGTTTCGCCCTCTGCTGGCAAACGCAGCTATGACAGGGTTTGTCACCGGGAAATTCACCTGTCGGATAAGCCACATTTAGGGTCTCTATCCAACTCTTCTTTATCTGTTCGAGGACACTATGAATTGTGACTTTTCCGGGACGAAAAATGAAACATGAATCTTTGTTATCAACAAAACTCATTTCTTTCACTCTAGCCAAGTAGGAACTGAGAGAAAATAAAATACAGAGTTCATGAATTTTGTGTTCCAGAAAAGAGTGAACTCAGAAACTTCTAGAAACGAAAAAAGTACACGATGGTCTGTGAAGTAACGTCTCACAATCCTTAATAGGGAGGAAGCCCCAGACTTGGATGGTCACACTGAGGGACCTCCCAGCTCCTCTCAACCCTGCTGGACAGGGCGGGACGTCATTATCCAGTTTACTGTACCGCGAACACGATTCCAAAGTCACCGGCATGTGCATCTCACTACCTGCTGTCCCCGCCTATTGACAGGGATGATTAGATGCTCCTGTGATGCTCGATTGCTTTAGCTGGAGACACCGCCAAGTGGCCAGTCACTCAGGACAAAATTCTCCTAGCTGCGAATCCGTCAGTGGAGAGTGAGGACAGGGGTCCGCGAACTCCAGGGGGCGAATGGTTTTCCTCCGTGTACTGAACACAGGAAACGGTAGACACGCTGTCACCACCAAGATATTCATAACCTGAATGGGGAAATGGCACAGCTGTGTGAGCTGATGCAGCTACAAGGATATGCCGCATGCAAGCCGGGCAGACTCGGGCTTTGCAGCGGCAAACAGTCTTCTCGACAGTTTGGAGACTTTTGAAGAAAAATTCACCTTCCTGAATCGTCGTTGTCAAGCAAACCCATTTCTTTCAGGAACAGAATAAAGATTACAGACACGGCATGCAAGATTGTGAATGCACAACCAGGCTTGAAAGTTAACACTTATTTGGAACGAGGAAATAAGTCACAACAAATAGCATATTTTTAAATAGACTATTTTTTAGAGCAGTTTTATGTTTGCAATAAAAGTAAGCAGAAGGTGCAGAGAGTTCCACGTACGTCGCCCCCTACACACACACACACACACACACACACACACACACACACACACAGCCTCCCTCACTATCAACATCCCCCACCCGAGTGGCACATTTGTCACCATCAGTGAACCTCCGTTGACACATCGTCATCACCCAGAGCCCACAGGTGACACGAGGGCTCACTCTCGGTGTGGTGCTTTCTGTGGGTTTGCACAGATGTGTGATGACCTGCACCCTCCGTGACAGCATCACACAGAGCAGTTTCACCGCCCCGACATCCCCTGAGCTCAGCCCGTCCACCTCTCCCTCCGCCAGCCCCGGCAACCACGGATCTTCTCACTGTCTCCGTGGCTTTGCCCAAATAGTGCATTTTTAAAAGCAGAAACACTCCACGAATATCACAAAACCAGAAAAATAATCCTTACAAGCTCCGGCTCTGTATTTTAGAATCTCGTGTCTCTCCCACTAGGTACGTGTTGGTGCCCTGAGATACGTTCCCGCTGAGGCTCCGCGTCTGCCTTAAACCTTCGTCTCTCGGCACTGCTCAGCCATCAGGGGTGCCCGGGAGCCATTTCTACACCAGGGCAGCTAGCAGCATCTGTCATGCCACAGAAGTGACTGCGATAGGCAGATGACAGACAGACAGACAGACAGATCCCATTAAACCCGACTAAATAATCCTTCGATTCAACACCCCTTTAGCCAGATCCCGACAATGTCCTCGGCCACTCCAATGCCACCCAACAATGGGGCGGGTGCCATGGAGGGGAAATCAGAGGGGGAAAAAACAACAGCTTTAACCAATTTGTGAATAAAATATCTTACTTTTGCAAACGTCACGGAGACACGGCCGTGTGAACACGTCGGTGGGGCACTTTATTGAGTAAGGCGCCCCAGGATTAATCTTCGTTACTTCACTGTAAACCTCCCACACACCAAGGCCAAACTGCCACACAAGAGTGTTAACATTACCCACAAAACACTGGCTACCATTTAAAGAACCATCAGTAGTATTCCAAGTATTTTGGGGACACTTTTCCCAGAAGCACAGCCCGGCAAGAGTGATTCTGATTTGCGCCTGTGTTTTACAGAGACCAGGCTTCTTACCCGTAAGCCCAGTAAATAACCAAATGCTCTTTATTTACTGTTTATAAGATCTAGTTTATCCTGAACTCTCCATGATACATCGATTCTGCCAATGTTCAAATTCAGCCCAATTCGTTCTCTCCCAACCCTACCCTGTCCTCCACCCCAGGGACATGATCACATGGCCGCGAATGCCCAGTAGACAAGAATAATAGAGGGAAGGCATCGTGGGGAAGTAATTTGACCTGCCGCAATGCGAGCTCAAGGTTCAAAGTCGGTGGAATGGAATGGGAGGAAACGCAACACAACGGGTGCAGGGTGGTTTCAGGGTCTCTCAGCAGAGAGGACGGCCGGGCCTGAGTTCCTGAGTGAGGCAGGGAGCTCGTGCGAACTTACAGCCGTCTCATCTGCTGGGCTGGTTCAGACTCGGTTTGGAGGAGACATGAGAGCCTGTTAGATGACGGCTCTCAGGACATCAGAGCTAGCTCTCTCTCTCTCTCTCTCTCTCTCTCTCTCTCTCTCTCTCTCTCCTCTCTCTCTCTCTCTCTCCCCCCCCCCCCAGGTTCGAGCTCGGATTTTAGGTAAACGATGCCCTCTGCTGCTGAGCGGCCGCATGACAGCTCCAGGGCAGCCCGGCTTTCCCACGGGCCCGTCAGCAGGGAACAGGTGGAAACGATGGTTTGATCCCTAAGATACAACACACCTGCAACCAAAAAGGGAGTTTTCTGTCTCGGCAACATATTTAGAGTCAAGCATTGGATTGAGCTTCAACGACAAGGCATCAAGATACAAGAATACTCAGATTTGGTTGGATAATTGAAAACAAAACACTTTTCGTACCTGTTTAGATCTAGTGGATCGGCCGGGGTGTATATCGCGCCATGTCAGGTCTGTGCCAGCAGAATGGATGCCTCTGTCAATCAGAGCGTGTTCTGAGAATAAGAGTCAAGCTCACCCGGCCCTCTGGGAGCTCCAATCTTACCTAATTTAAGAGAGTTAAGATCATTTACACCCATGCTTTATGTAAATAAATTGCAGTATCCCCTCCAGGAAAACTAAATTTTCTTCTAAAGCTGTTTGGAAGCTACAAGGCACTTGGTGATCTAAGATAACCCGGCCTCCATCATTTGAGACACACACCCATGTCCATGTTCTCTTGGCTCCTGGGCTCGTGGGGCTGCGGAGCTGCCACTCACACGTCCCCTGTCTCTCCTCTGCCCCTTGCTGCAGGCCGATGGAGCAGGCCAGCCTCCTGTCACCTGGAGCACATGGCTTCACTTGCTCACCGTCACTCCACTCCTCTCCTGCAAAGTGACAAAATGGATCGAACTGGATGATGTCCACAGTATCTTCCAGCTCCCTGTGACATCTGACAATCCCACAGTCTCCCCCGTGTCTCCACCGGGCTCCTTCGAGGTAGACCAGTCACCTTACAACACAGGGGAGAAAGGGTCCCAGCAAGGGACGTCTATACCAGGTCACCTCTGCACCTGGGGCATCTACTGCTCTTTCTGCAATCTGTGTGTTAACATCTGAATAAATATCTACCCCCTTCCTGATGTTCAGGAATACCCTCCGCACTCTGTGAAAGGAAGGCGCTTTACACACAACTCACTTGGCATTACGGATGATTGGACAAGTTGTATCACGGGCGTAACTGGCTACATCAGGGAAAAATGCCTGAACTCGACTGCATTTATGACGTTTTCAAGGCATAAAAGCAGCAGGGAGACCATACCCCAAGGGATTCAGGCGTATATTTCCATCTAAACTTGCATCCCTGGGGACTGCTCTCTCGTAAGCGTCCTCATGCATTCAGGCTGGCAGGTACGTCGAGCACCAGCCCGTGCCAGGTGCCGGGCTGGGAGGCTGTGCCGGCTCCCAGCCAGCTCTAACCACCTGACTCTCCGCCTCGCCAGGTCTCTGTTCTGAAGGAGGCAGCTCTCCAACCAGGCTCTTCCAACCGAGCTCCATTCATTCCCTCCCCTAAGCTCCTTGGCAGCTGTGGGTGGGAGAGGAGAGGCTGATAAAATCGAAAAGGAATCCATGATAGTTAACCAGGTGCCCAGAGAGCTTTTTTACAACTCCCACGGGCGTGGGAGCCTCCCAGAAGATAATACATGATCATGACGGACAGAAACTGGAGCCAAACATCTCCGCTTTGATCTTCCTTTTCCTCCATGGGGTCTTGGCGCCTGGGTTCAACATTGACTGGAGAGTTTTGTTACAATGTTCGACCATGCTTCTGCAGGAAAACAAAAACTCCAGCTTCCTCCGACTGCAAGGCAACCCTAGAACCAAAGAGAAACTCTGCAGGGACAGAGTCCCGCTTGTCCCCCACCCCAACCTCAGCAGGTCTACGTCTGGGGACTCTCGGCACCCTGATCTCTGCTGGGGTTCAGGTGGAGAACTTGGAAAGTGACAAGCCAGCCTTAATATCCTGTTAAACCCACATGTGCATGTGCACACCACACACACCCCTCTGACTGTAAATACAGGATTCAGCCTATAAAAGAAACAATAAGAGCTGGATTCAATGAGGTTCCCCCAGCAAACGGAGTGTTTAGGGTTTTGTTGGGATTCTATTGTGTAGGCTGGAGTTCCTTCATACAGTGAGACAGCAAGCAGCTTCCTGTTATGGAAACAGCCAAACCCTAACATTCAGAAAGTCAATCTAGGCAGCAACTGGATAAACAACCAAGATAATCATCGGCCATAATCGGCACAATAGCCAAAGTGGTATTGCTCGGGGAAAGGGGCTGGCGCGGACCCAAGCAATTCAGATGAATACAAGGCATCTCCTGGCGAACAATCGCCATTCATTGTGCCCTGGGCCTGCGCGGGCTGTGCCGTGCACCGCGGCGGGAGTGTGCACGCACGGAGCCCAGCGCTATTTATAGCCCGCTGGCCGGGAGCCGTGTGCCCGGCTCTCTGTGTGGGGCACTGTCCCGGGACAGGTGTCCAGTCCTTGCAGCACTGAGATTGGAGACAGCACGGCAGGTCCTGTCACTCATGGGGGTGAGCTTGGCCAAGCCAGGCCTCGGATCCAGCTCTTAGTTTCTCCTTCTGCAAAAGGGGCATGGTGACATGTGTCCAACTCTCTGCTCTCTGTTTCCTCTGAGGCTGCACAAATGGCAGTGCTTTGATTACAGAAGAAGGCACAGCAGAAACAGCTTTATCTTTATAAAGTGTCTGAGCCCTGAGCTCGGCCCTTTTGCAATTGCAAGAATGAACGCAGCGAGACCTGTCTTCTGTCCTCCAAATCACTTCGTCTGATGCTGAGAGGACCCTGGTCCCCGAATATCCCTGTATCCCATTTTACATATCGGCTGCTTAACCTGCCAGGGCATCAAATTAACACAGAGAATGACTCGATCCCTCCAACTAGGTGGCGTGGCTGGTCACCCACATGTTCTGGCCCGGAGGGCCCTAGAAGGTCTTACAACCCCTGAATCACTCACTTAGCAGCCAACATGTCTGTGAAAGCAAGTGCCTAGCGTTTGACTTTTAGGGTTAAACTGAAAGTCAGAGTCACTGTGAGCTGGGACACAGTGTCAGGAAAGCCCTGCAGGAGTGGACATAAACCATGAAGGAGATCCAGGGCCTCCCGGCTTCCTTCTGGGCCTCAATCATCTTGTCTGGGAAGAGAAAGCAGGTGTGAGGCAAGGCCTGTAGGTCAGAGGGCCTGGGTGGGACATTCCAGAGTCGGGAGGGACAGAGAAGGCTAGCCTGGGCTCATGGGGACTCTTGGAATTATTCAGTGGGACAGAGGGGAGAGCAGAAACGGATCCATACTTTACACTTCCCTGTGGCGTTACCTTCTGAAATCTAAGAGCAAAGGGGTTGTAATACGTTTCCAGTTTTCAAGGGGCAGGAATTTGCTTTTCAGAGACAGCATGGATCTTAGAGATTGTTCCAGGCTAAACACTGAGGCTCAGAGGGAGGGTGTGACTTGCCCGGCGTCACAGCGCAAGTGAACGGCAGGGCTGAGGTGGGAGCCCTGGCTTTCTGGGTCTGACCTTCTCCCCAGCACACCTCACTGTTTCCACCTGCAGGGCCTGAGACGGCAGCAGGTGTTCTGTGAGCTTCTGGGCTTTTCAACCCCAGAGAGAGGCCTGACCAGGGGCCTTGCTCCGGGAGTATCTGCATTCCGCATCCTCCTGATCTCTGGCGCTGCCTGCCTCCCAGGAGGAGCGTCCTCAGGTGCTTACAACACAAGGCCGGAGTCCTCGGCCTCCTGCGGCAGCCTCAGTGGGCAGGAGGGGGCCAGGCTCACGGGACGCTCCCTTCAATCCCTGCCCAAGAACGACCTCACCTGGGCCAGGAGAAGCCCGTGACCTGCCACCTCACTTCACTCCTGGCAATTCCACCTTTCCTGCCACCCAGGGAGAGCAGGGAGACAACAGTGGGGGCCACCCAAGGATGACTTTGAGCCAGAGATTCTCAGGCCAAGAAAACCAGCCCTAGAACTCAAAGATCATAACTCTTCCTGTTTCTACAGTACATAACGCAATTTTGGGTTCCTACACACACTTTGCAGTCTCTAAAGCTCTTCTGGATTCACACAACCTCGACGGCTTCCCTGTGCTCAGAATATCCCTGTATCCCATTTTACAGACAAGAGCACTGGTGTCCATGGGGCTCAGTAACTTACCTGAAATCACGTAGCCGGCGAGTCCCGCGGGCAGGATTTCAGGCGAGCCCAGAGCTTGCTGCACTCAGTCTCCCCGAACCTCAGCTCCACAAACCCTGCTTAACCCACCGAGGAAGCCAATGGCGGAGGGAGGAGCATTCGCTTTGCTCACGCCTGGTAAGTGTCACCCTCGGACTGAACAGTGCGGGTTCACACTGACATCTGTGGTCCTATTAATCTAAAGGCTCTTGAAAGGAAGAAAGAAATCTCTGCCATCCTGGTTCTCCAACAAGGTAGGGCCTGCTGTGGTCCACCCTCTCCCTGACGGAGAAATCGGCTGCTGTCAATCACGTTCATAGAATCACAAAGACGCAGTGTAAACTGAAGAGCCACAGGCGAAGGAGGCCCTGTCCACGCAGCTCCCCGCTAGAAACAGGGTATTTTCTAGACTGCAGCTTCTTTTTGACCACTGTCTCTGTAGCCGGGACGACAGAGCATCAAGATTCCGCCCTAGGACTGTGTGTCGTGGTCGTGTTTTATTTTTTTTTACATTAAATATGTTCAGTTTTTATTGGATATCAACTGTACCTCCATGAAGCTGTAACAAACCTATATAAATGGAAAGATATAACATATTTACAGTACTGCAGTGAAACATCATGCGATGTCAGTACTCTACAAATAAATGTATAAATTCATCGTAATCCCAATAAAAATTCCAGAGAGTTTTCTGGAAAAAACAAAAACAAAAACAAACAGCAGTGCCCAGGCCCTATCCCAGAAAAATTTAACCAGTGAATGAGCCGTGGCCGTGGCCCTCGGGTGGCCTGAGCTGGTTTCTACTATTTAACCGAGTGGCCGAAAGGGGGTGGGTGGGGGACGGCCTGGGGCACATTCACTGGGAACAGAGAGACCGAAGAGCGACCCTGCGAGGAGCTCGTCACTGCTTCGAGGGGCAATGAGGAAAGTCACACAGGATGCATAAGACGATTCATCCACTGCAGGGCCAACACCTGGGACAGGGTCCTGCCTCTCTTACTAGCTGTGTGTTGTGGGCAGGTAACTTAACCTCTCTGAGCCTCCTTTTCCTTCAACTCCATCTCAGGGATGGTGAGAACAAGGGTTTGTTTCTTTGTTTACCAGCTCATTTATTGAGCACCAAGTGATACCCTCTGGGCTGTGTGCTTGCAGCAGTGGACAAGAGAGGCCAGAGCCGGCTCTCCTGGTGCTTTCTTCCTGGTGAGAGGCTCCTGGCAATGGTTGCCTTGTGCCTGGCTCACTCCCCTCGCCCCTCACAGCCCTGGCAGCAGCCGCAAGCCAAGCCAGAAACCCAGGTGCAAAACCACAACATCTGCACCGACCCCTGGCGACACCAGTCACCTCCCATCTCGCAGCCTTCCAAGAATCGTCAGGATCAGAAAGCAATTCGTGGCCAAGGCGGCCAGCCCCGGCATGGGGTACATTCCAGGCCGAGGGGAGCCTGGGAGGGATAGAGAGTGGGGCCATCCTGGTTTGCACCTGTGGAGCTTTCTGGAAAGTGAGAGTCTGAGCTCAGTCTGGAGCTTGCAAAAGCGGGAGTGATGTGGTTTGGCAGCGGGGAGTGGGGGAGGTGCTGCCCTGGGGGTGGGGAGCCAGAGCCAGCAGGGGTGCGGGGGGCAGGGCAAGGCCAGGCCGGGCTGCTGGGCTCTGCTGTTTCCAGCAGGCCCTGACCGGAGGGTGGCTGGGGTTGGGGCAGCGGGAGCAGGCGAGGAAAACCGTCTCCCAGAGGCAACACCTGCTTCTCGCTCTGTTTTCTCTTCTTCCAGGCGAGGGGACGGTGTATAGCTGCCTCCCTCGGGTGGGCTTCTGGAAGGTGCAAGTGGCCCCCAGAGGGCCCTGGGGCCATGTTAGAACAGCTCAATACAAAACTGGACGGGACATGAAAGAGTATCTTATCTAATTTAATTCCCCCACTTTACAGATGAGGAAACTGAGGGCCAGACGGGAACATTCTCGCAGTGTGTAAGTGGCTGCCTTGAGATTTGACCCAGATTTCTGGCATCCAGCAGGTGTTTTTCCATACCACACCTTCATCTGCTCGGTGCCCGCAGCCCCGAGCCCAATACTCGAGTGGACTGAAGGATGGAGGAGACACGGCACCTTGCTGTCCTGTCCTGCAAAGTCTAGCGGAGGCCTCAGACCCGCCTGGCTTCCCAGAGAGTTGCAGGAGGACCAGGTTTCCCATGTTTGTTGTAAGAGAAACCAAAGTCACGCATGGATCCCGGGTGCTGTTTCACAGCCCGACACATTTCCGCAGCGTGGACGATACTCAGCCGGCCTGGTGTCTTCAGGGTGGCGCCGCCGCGGTGGGCAGCGCTCCGCAGACCTGACTGTCTGGGCTGAGAAGACAAAGGATTGTCCCTTCCACTTATTAGCTGTGAGACTTCGGACAATCCACATGCTTTGGGGAGCCTCCGTGTTCTTATCTCCACAATAATCGATACCCTCTTACCTCACGTAGCTGCTAGGACAAAAATAAAATAAACAATACGAACGTTACATGGCTCTGTATTCACTCCGAAAGCTGTTTGTCATCGTCATCACCGTCACCATGGTGGCCTGGGGGAACCGAACATGTAGGTTATCTCGGATCGTGGAATGCCCGACACTAATTAGCAATTACCTGGGGCCTTAGGCGATGAATAAAGCTGCAGACCAGACACCTGGGCCTTCCGTGGTTGGAACTCGCACCCAGGACGATGCGGGGGAGGACCGCGCGGTTCCTGGCAGGTGCCGCGAAGAGCGACTCCTCGGCAGCCTCTCGTGCAGCTAGAGCCAGGAGAGGCCGAGCGTGGTGGTGGGATTTAGAGCTCATGGCTGGAGCTTCTTCCACCTGCCCTGGTGGCGTTGCCACAGCAGACAGATCCAGGTAATGGGACTGCGGGGCCAGCTCTGCACACACACCTCGGTGTCCCCCAGGCGGGGCGCCAACGCAGGCTCTCTGCAGGGGAAGGTCATGGCTACGGCTGGCCCACGATCTGTTGTCCATCCAGCGAGTGTGCGCGGTAAACCGTCCACTGTGGGAAGAGCCAAGCCATCCATGGTGTATTCCCTACCTCTAGATAACCCCCTCAGAATGACATGGCAGCACGTCTACGGCTCTGCTTCCCCGACACGATAACCGCACCATCGACTTCACGAGGCAGCAGCGTCCCGGGCGTCCAGCAGCAGGAAAGCTGCCTTAGCGGCCCCTCGCCCGGCCGCGAGCCAGTGTATGTGGCCTGTATCATGTTGTGATACACGGACCGTGAACCCTGCAGGCAGGGCGGTGGACCCCAGCCCTGTGGTCCCCCCGCCATCCCCCCGTGGCCTTGCATCAGGCCGGCTTCGAGCATCTGCGTGCCCCGCCCGGCTTGCGTGGGCACAGCCTCCCTTGCCGTTCCGGTCAGAGTCATCCTGTGTCACCGTCTGGTTTAGGATGCCGAAGGTGGCTCTGGATGGAGCAGGCTGTCCCAACCCTCTTGCTTGGGAACTAAGGGACATCTCCACTGTGGCAAGTGACAAGCTCAAGGTCAGGGGGTGAGCTGGAGGCAGCCTCCTGGCTCCTGACGCTGGCTGTCGTGACATGTGTCTGGTGTGACGTGTCTTGGCCCTCGCCGCCGGACCGATGTCCTCCGCAGCTTCCAACCCCGGTCCTGCCTGCCGCCGAGGACCTCCTGGCTCCGGATCCTCTGCCACCCACAGCTTGTGACCACCTGTGTCCGTGTGCACCGGGGTCCTCTCTCCCGAGCTCCCCTATGGACGGTGGCGGGCAGCAGACCTTCCGGGGGGATGACCGCCTTCTCTCCCCGACCCCTTGCCCTCCCATCGCTGTAGCACAACTCCCACAGGGTGGGTCGTGGGATCAGAGCGCGCCCATCACAGGGCCCCGGAGCCCAGGCCCGAGGGGGCAGGGCCAGGGTCGGGCGGGGGAGATTGGGCCACCGTGGCCATCCCCGGCCTGAATGAATGGAAGTCCCGGCGGAAACACCTGGTGGAGACGGAAATCCAGGACAACTTTATTATCCCTGTTCACAGGTCCATTCAGACTATATTGGGGGCTTCCTATTTCCTCTGCTGGCACCTCACGCTCATTCACAACAAGAAAGGCCATTGTGCTCCTGAGTTACGGGCGAGCAGCCCCACGGGGCGGGCATTTAACACATCGGCCCCGAGACTTATTTTTAAAATTGTATTCCCTGCTGAGTTGCAGGTTCTTATTTTTTCCTCCTCCCACAAAGAAAACTTAAGGAGGGTAGTTTTGTCCCTACCGCGAGGGTGAAAAATAATGATGAGTCCCTCTCCAACACCCCTCGTGGACGATCTCCTGGGCCCCCACGAATGGGGAAGGGGGCGCCCAGCCCCAGTCCCGGCCCTGGGCCCGGCTGCGCCTGTGCGTTCGCTGGCTGGCGGTAGCTGAGGGATTTAGCCTGACGGTTTGGTTCCCGAGCGTCGGATGAGGGAGTGGCCAGGCCTCTAGCGTCTGCAGTTCCCAACGCTGTGAATACACATGGCGCGCTGAAGAGGAAGATCTTCCTCTAGGCTGTGGCCCGTGGAGAGCAGCCTCCATTTGGGGAGGGCAGGACCCTCCCTGCACAAGTCGCTGTTCCCCTCCCTGCAGGGGTCGGCCCCCGCCCCTCCAATCACAGGCTCCAGAGGAGACCCTTGGCCGGCACCCCGCAGTCTTCTGGGAAGACCCTCAGTACAGAGGCATCAGCAGTGGCAGCCCCCAGCCGGCAAAGCCCCCACTCTGCTGGGGTCAGTAGCAGGGCCTGTGCTTGATGGGGCTCCTGCAGCCTCAGTCTCCCACTTGGCCGTGACTCTGCAACGCTACTGAGCCTCATGATTGGTCCTCGGGTCACGTGGGCAGCTTGGCAGCTGGTAAAACTCACGTCAGACACCTGTGTCCAACCGAGCGCCCTAACAGCACAGATCCACCTGCTTATTTGCTCTTAGTGTTTTGATGCTTAGAGTGTTGACGCTTGTTAAGACCGTAAGGAAGACTTTGCTGGGGACTCTCCCGACAGGTGTCGGATGACCCAACAGGGAAGAGAGATGGGGCTCAACTCGGAGCGCAGGAGCAAGTGGGGATTTCTAGTGGGGGGACTGGGGAGGTCAGTGGATGGAAAATTATCGAGAGGAGCTGTCAGGGGTAGGGAGGTTCTGTTCTAACCGACCTAACAGGATTCTTGCTGAAGATGGCCAGGGTGACCAGACACCCCCCGGGGGCTGGTGTTAACATCCCTGTTTCTCACCTCAGGACTTTGGAGGGCAGAGAGGCCAACTTTGCCCCAAGTCACACAACTGCAAAGCGGCTGGTCCAGTATCCCAAGCCCTCATCTGCCAGCCAAGCTGCAGAACAGGGACAACACTGCCCAGCCTGCCTCGGTGCCGTTGTGACACTACGTGGGGCGTGTCTGCGTTGTGCGTAGGGCTTCCTGGGATGAACCATGTCACTTCTGGTCAGAAGATGCTCACTTTCTCAACTCCCAACTGTCCCTGTCACTATACACCAGGGGACTTCCTGGAGAAAAACAGACCCACAGTGAGCCAGTAGGAGACATTCACAGAAGGACTGGGCTGTCGGGGAGAAGTGGATGCACACACATGTGCACACACACATGCACACCTGCAGGCATACATACATGCATGCACATACACACGCACATACATGCGTGCACACACACGCACACCTGCATGCGTACACACACCCGTGTGCACCCATGCACACACATGCATGCACACATACATACACGTTTGCACACACGCACACCATTGTGCATACTATACACATATGCACACATACATGTGCACATGCATACACACACCTGTGCGCTTATGTACACAATGCATACACACATGCACACATATGTACACGCCCACGCCCACACATGTGTGCACATACATGAATACACATACACACGCATGCACACGGCAAGGGAGTTTGGGGTGAGTGCTGGCTCCGCCCTGGGAGCCCTGCCTTGCTAAGAAGGCTCTTGCCAATGCTTTGTGTAGCCTCTGTGGTCGGGATTAACAGCCTTTCTGGGCTGTCACTGAGCCCTAAGCACCCCATGCCCATCCTCCGCTCCCCGCCCTGCCAGGCCCCTCCTCCCCATGCACCATCCCTCTCCCAGGAGGGGATCCTCCCTCCACTCAGCTGGTTTTTGTCAGTGTCACAAATCTCACTGCCCTTGGACCCAGGCCTGACTGAGACCTCCACCAAAAGCCATGGATGGCCGTGAACTTCAGGCCCCCCAAAGTGCCAATGGGTCATACACTGAAGAGACTGCCAAGGTGAGGTCCTGCTCCCCCAGGGAAAGTTCTGGGCCTCTCCAGACCCCGCCCCACTCTTCAGTTTCAGATCCCGCTGCCCATCCCTTCTCGGTGTCACTCTGTTTCTTTGGCTGCTTGACCACTGGTGGAATGAGAGGCCCCTGCAGATGGTCTCGGAGAAGGAGCACCCACAGCCCCTGGGAGGGAGCTGAGTTTTGTGCCCTGAGATTCACACGTTGGCGCCCCAGACCCCAGTGCAGTCTCCGGCTCCCACACGCCGGAGCTCACTGCTTCCTGGGGCTGCACACCCGCCTCCGTGTCAGGCAGTGACCTTTATTGCGGCGAACTAGTTCTGCCCTGAGTTTCTCGCCATAAACCCACCCAGCGATGGCCCCGGTAGCTCAGGAACCGCATCACGGTGCCCTGGTCTCCTCCAGGTCTCCCAAGTCAATTGCTCTGCTTTCGACGCAACTTCTGGACTGTTCCTCGCCGGCAGCTCCCCTCTGCCCTCCAGCTGGTTGGCCAATGTCCCCTTGAAGGCGTGCGTGCTCCGAGAGTTGGCCCTGTCTCAGGACAGCCCTGTCCTCAACGCTCCCCACTCTTGCCCCTGCACCCCCTCCCACGTGCCACCAATCTCGCCTTTCTGCGCTGAATCTCCTGAATCGATGATCCCAAACCGCTTCTGGCCCACGCCCCTCCCAGAGCCCTGTGGCTCTGTCCCCAGCAAACACCGGGAGGACGGGGCGGGGGGTCTCGGGCCTGCTTTGCCACTGGCTGAGCCTGTTCTTGGAGGGCACCCCCCTTCTGCTGCTCTTGGAAGGGTTAACGAGCCCGGAGCCCACGAGGCCAGTAGGAGGCTGGCTCCAGGGAAAGGGGAAGGAGCTCCTGCCTTTCTATCCGGCTACAATGCTGAAAGGGAGCCAGGTGGGGGGGGCTGGACGCCAGAAAACAGCCCCCCCAAATGGAACCATGAATGGGCCGCTCCACACAATGCGTGGGGCGAGGGGGGGCGTCAGCCTGTTGACAAGCAGCGAGGTCAGGGCCCCGCCAGCGCAGTAAACAGGGATCACAATGCCCTCCTTTCCTCCGGAGAGGCAGCTCCTCTCCAGGCCCTGTCCCCTGGGCCCGGGCCTCCGTCCCTCATCCTTGCCATGGTCTGTCACTGAAAGCCGCTGCGCTTCCTCAGGGAAAAGCCGGCCTTTTGTGAGCGCTCACTTCCTCCTCCTGTGGGAACCACTCGGCCTGTGCACACGTGCCCGGGACGTCTTTCTCAGGGGCCCGAGGTGGGAACAGGGGGGGTGCTGGCTGCAGGGCAGGGGGCTGCAGCCTGTGGGCTGGGATTGTCATCACGAGGCCCGGGGAGAACAATGGGGCACCCCCAGCCCCCAGCTTAGCTTCCCTGTTCCCACAAGCCTGCTCTTTTGTGTGTGCTTCGGGGGAGGTCAGGGGAATTCTTTTGTTTGCTTTTGTTTCCCTTTTTTTGTTTTGTTTTTGTTTGGCCTTTGGCTACCCTGGGCTGGGGCTTCGGGGAGTCTGGAGAGGGCGGCCCGGGTAGGGGGCAGTGATAGGATTTTGGGGAAATCCCAGGACTCCTCTGGGAGGAAATGTTTTGGGGACTTTGTGAGGTGAGGAGAGCAAGATGCCGCTGGGATGGCACCAGACGTTTCACTGCTGGGCGGACCCAGCCTTGGGTGCGAGCGCTCTCATCTGGGAGGCGGCACAGGGCCCTGTGCACAGACTGTTGCCATTCCTCGTCTGCTCCCGGAAAGGACGGGGCAGGGGCTTCTGGCCAGTCTCCAAGAGTCCTTGGGGCCAGTGCAGGAGAAGAGACACTGTTCCGTCGTTCCTGGCCGTTCCTTCAGCCCTCGAATTGGTACTTGGTCAGTGTCGCCAGGGTTAGGAAGCGAAGCCCCTCAACGGGGTCCCCCTACCTGGAACAAGATGGTCCAGGCAAACGCACAGTCACAGGGAAGCTTGTTCTCCATCTGCCGGGTCCGTGGCCTCAGTTCATGCCTCCAACCACGTGGCATCTCAGCCGCGACGCTGCCGGTGGCTTCCATTACTTTGCTGTCCCCGCCACAGGTCGAGCCCCCGCTGGACAGCAGCCGGTGCTGCCGTCTTTGTGTTTCCAGCCCAGAAAGGCACTTAACCCCCATTGTGACCTAATAACTGAATGAACGAATGAGTGAATGAGTGCATTTTAAAGCCAACAGTGTTTCTGCCTCACGAGGTCATTGCCTTGGAAGGAGGGAAGGCAGACGAGGAGATCAGTACGGAGGCCCGTGTGCGATTGCTTCCTGTGCCTTTGACCTTCCCTGTGAAGCGCGACCTCTGGTGCTTGTTCAGCACGGACGGCTTTTAAAGGACATCCTTCCAGCGCCCTCCCAGAGGAAGGGGGATTGGACGGTGCTCAAGCCCACCACTCGCAGGACCTTGCGAGCATGCTCTGAGTGACGTGGCAGCAGCAGGGATTTCAAAGTGGCCCTGGGGGACAGCTGGGTCCCCTTCGGCTGGCTGCTGGGGCAGAAAAAAGTCTAAGGGGAGTAACTGATGTATTGAGCGTCACCCAAATGTGAAAGAAGACAGGACAACGGAGCAGACACTCCTCCCTCAAGGTCCGTCCCCACCCCATACAAACGCGTTCACGCACACATGCGCACACGCGCACACATGCGCACGCACACACGCACACACGCACACACACGCACACGCATACACACGCACACATACGCACATGCATACACATGCACACACACGCACACGCATACACATGCACACACGCACACACGCACACGCATACACACGCACACACGCACACACACATACACACACGCACACGCCATGTCCTCGGGAAGCAGGTCATGTGGTCAGCACAGCTGTCAGATGGAAAACTGCCTCAGGAGAAATTAACACAGTTAAAAACCCAGGTGACGTACCCCAGGCTAACAGGAATTTGGAGACAACACAGGTGTCATCAAATATTCTCAGGGGGGTGGGCAGGGAGGAGGGGGCAAGGCCAGGTGGGGAAACTGCAGGCAATCCTGGCTCAGAGGGAGGCAGAGGTCGGGTCCCTGCACGATGAATGAGGGAGGGCCCCCCAGGATGCTGGGACACAGGCTGGACACAGGCTCGGCTCCAACCCCTCAACACTCAAATGCCATCACCCACCCTCCGAAATCCCGCCAGCGTTGCCCTTCTCCAGCCCCGCAGGCTGGCCCCGGCAGCCTCCCTCCTCCCTCCTGGAGATGGAGCCTCACCTGGGCCCCGGCTCTGCTGTGGCCCATTCCCTCCCTGCCCACCCGCCACTCTCTCACGACAGTTCCCGGGACGGTCAGGTCACTGCTGCTCGAGCCCCTTCAATGGCACCCACGGCTGCTGCAGGGGCCTTGCAGAGTCCTAAAGGACAGGCCCAGCTCTACCCTGGCACTTGCTATGGTGACGCGACCATCTGTTTACTTCCCTGTCTGCCCCTAGAGGCCAGGGGCCAGCAAAAGTGTTCTGGAAAGGGCCAGGTAGGAAAGACTTCAGGCCTCGTGGGGTGTCTTCGCTGCAGTGACTTAGCTCTGCCTTTATAGCACAAAAAGCATCCGGAGACAACACGGCAGTGAACAGGCATGGCCGTGTTTCCGCACGGCTTGGAGTACAGAGGCAGGCCTGTCACCCCCCTGGGTGCCCCAGGTCTGCAGCCTGTCCCCGCAACGCCTCCCTGCAGGAACAAAGACCTGCTGCCTGGGGTCACTCTGCCACCTGGAGGCCACCCCAGGAATTGCAGCCCACCGGGCCCGTCCCACCTGAGCTCCTGCGGGCTGGGTCTCACCTCCCCCCCTCTGAAGCCCCCCTGGCTGCCCAAGGAGCTCCGAGACGCTCTGTTTGGTAAGGGCCATCTGGGATCCTCTCTTCCCACGAGTGGCCAGGTCCTGCCCCTTCGCTGCCTCTGGGTCTCAGCCGGGTCTTGCCTGACACCTACCCTTTTAGGAGTCCGTCCTGCTCCCTGAATGGCCTTCCTCCTTTCTCCACCCGCTGTCTCCGCCTGTCACAGCAGCAGCTCTGTGCGTTTACTGTGCTGTCCCCCACTAGAGAGCGGCTGAGGGCTCTCCGCCTTGTTCCCTGCACTCACCCACGGCTGGACGAGCACCGGCTCACGGAAGACTCAGCAAATGTCCGATGAATGAATGAGCAACACCAAATACACACCAATCCGCGAGGGAGAGGAGAGGACGGGAGGGGAGGGGAGGGGAGAAGGTGGCTTCAGACGCTGCCTCCTGCGTGTGCCCCGAGTGCGGGAGTGTGGACGGTGCCTGCCCCGTGGAGTCCCTGGGAGGAGCAGCCCCAGGAGGCCCAGGGCTCGGGCGAAGCAGCCGTGGAGTCAGGGAGAGGGAGTCCAGGGCGCCGAGGGCTCTGCAAGTCTCGCACAGCGCAGGCTCAGAAAGAGCAGTGCGGGCTCCACCTGCGGGGTCCACACTGGCAAGAGCAGAACGGGGGTGGGTCCGGAAGCACCTCTACAGATCGAGGTGGGCTTTCAGTTCGCAGGAAGCTCAAAGGGGCCAGCATCCGGGGAGAGAAGGACATGGCCGTCAGGGGGTTGGTCTAGGAGAGGGGTGATGGGCCTGCCCCAGAGCCCAGAGGCCTGGGACCTAGAGGCTCACGTGCTTGGGGCTGAGCCTTGATCCAGGACAGGGGAGCCCCGCCTTGCCCGGCTCCCCTGGGCGAGAGTGACCCTGAGGCCTGGCTCTGCTCTTGGACTCCAGGAGGGGGCTGCCCTTCCTCTTCCGATCTGTGCCTGCCTCTGTCCCCACAGCATATGAGCCCGGGTGATCTGGGGACACCACTCTGGCAGGAAGCGCTGCAGGGAGGGGCCGCCCTTTCGCACGCACAAGCAAAGACCTGTAAGCCCGGAACTAAAGATAGAAGATGCCCCTTGCTGGGCCGGTTCTGATGTAAAAGTGCAGAACTCAGAATTCAACAGGCAGAGCCACAGTGCCCCGTGAGGCTGTTCCGGCCCGGGGCACTGGGAGGCTTTGTGAGTTTGTATTGCTCGAGACGATGAATAATACGTGAGTGTACAGTCTCAATTGGAATGACGACTCACGAGTCACACCGAAGCCTTCATTCCAATCCAATCCATATTATAATGTGACCCTCCTATACTTGGAAGCTGGGGCTTAGTGGCCAGGTAGCCCCTATCTCTTGGTGGTTAAAGTTTGGGCCTTCTAGGGAAACGCTTCTCCAAGTGTGGAACGTGGGCCTCTGCTAGTCTGCAAACTTCTCATTACTGGGCCATGAAGAGATAAATGCAGAAATGGAGAAGAAATGCTTAGAAACCTTTATAGCCACTTAACAAAGTGATTTTATGTGAGTTGACTCTACTAACAAAAGTTTGGGCTTGCATTTTATACGTTCATTTTTTATTTCATTTTTCAAGTAATTCAATTTTATGTTTTAGGAAAGTATTGGCTTGCTCTAAGTTAGCCCAGGCACTGTGCCGGGCTCAGCTGTGGAACCCTTCAGCTCATCGCCACAGGTCACCCCTGGAGCCACAGTGCCCCCCTGGAGTTTGCAGACCAGTGACCGAATCCGGAGACCCAAGTTCAAGGCCTGACCTTGCCACCACGTAGCTGGGTGGCCTTGGACAAGTCGCTGCCCTCTTTGGGTTTCCGGTTTCTCATTTGTGAAATGAAAGGGCTGGACCAGATCTTTCCTGGGGGCCCTTCGAGTTCTTTTGTTCTTTGACTCCAGCCCGGATCTGGTAACCACTGAGATGCCCTTTTTAAAACAACAGAATCGAGGCCAGAGTTCTAGACACGTTCCCACAGAGCGTTGGAGACAATGTCTTAATCCAGAGCAAAAAACAGTCGCTGATGTCCAACATTCATATTTTCTTACAGCTATATTAAGGTTTAATTTAATACAACAAACTGAGCATATCTGAAGCGTGTAACGTGGTAAGTTTTGACACACGCATTCACCCATGAAGCCATCGTCTCGACCGAAGCACCGAACCTATTGCCCCCCAGAGCTCCCTCGCACCCCTTCACGATCTGTTCCTCCTTCCACCATCCCCACCTACCATCCAGTTCTCTCTTCTCGTTTATCCTTGAGCCGCGTTCGTGACGCTCGTCTCGCGCTCAGAAAGGCCCGCTTCTCCTTTCGGCTGCCCTCCCCCGCGGCTCAGCCCCAGGCGCCTGCTGTGCTCCGCTAGCCCCCTCCAGCTCCCAACCGGACGGGGGGACTGTGGCCTGTGCCCATTTGCAAAAGCCCCTTGAGAACGGGCTCCTGCCTTCTGCTCGTTTAGAATGTGACCCGGCACCGTGTGCCCCTTTCCCCTGGACTTGGGTTCCCCGGGCCCCCACCAATTCCCGAAATGCAAAGCTTTC
>RJWJ010024637.1:0-24661 GCA_004363605.1 Indri indri | reverse complement strand
TTGGTTAGTTAGGATTATGTTGCAAATACCTTTTCATATCCCATGGCTTTTACTTTAACTCTTTCAGTGCTATTTCTTGATGACAGCTTTTTATTTTATGGTTAGTGCATACATCCTATTCTAAACAATAAATACTGAGTGTAATTGTGCTTGAGCTTAACAGAAAAGAAGCTGAAGTAAAATTGAAGGAATTGTTGAATTTCAGATAAATATTTCCTCACCATAAAAATACTAGTTTCTAAAGTAACCTGATAAAATTAATGAAAGGGTTTATGAAAAACATTAATAAGAAGCAATTATTTTGAAATGCGTTTTAATTTCAGATAGTATCTACTAACTCCTTGTTATGAATAAGATTAACATTCTTACATTTCCTCTTCCCTCCTCTCTCCTAGTCTCCTGAGTTTGCTAGCTTTACACCGTCAAGATTTACATTTTATTCTGAAACCACAATTTCTACCATAGTCTGGGCCTAACTCTGTTTACGTGGCATCATTTCTCTTCACCAATCTTTTCCCCACGGCTTCTCCCTCCCTTCGCTTCTCAATTTGCTTCATCTCTCAGGTGGCTAGACTCCATTTTCAAGTACGTTTTGAAGGGCCCTTGGGAGCTGTTTCCCTCTGATCCTGGAGAATGTTTGTTGGAGGGACAACCTGGCAAGGTAGGAAGTGCCCGGGCAGGGCCGTGTGTGAGGTTGTCAGAATGCCTCCTGTGACAAATGAGGAAGCAGCCTTCCAGCTTACAAGTCCCCTGCGTCTGAGTTAATTTCCCCCTGACACCTCCCCTCTTGGTGCACTGATAACACCTGCTCCCGACTCTGCAGAGGCCAAGGCCAGACCCTGAGAGGAGACAGAAACCGTGACATCTGAAGGTGTCAGCTGGAACCTGGGGCCTTCCTTCCTCGTCCTCCTTGCCTGCCTCTCTCTGCTGAGGGTGGGTCTGTTTGACAGCTGCAAGTAGAAAAATCTCCTGTGGCCCTGGCCTGAGGGCCACTCCATTCCCTACCCTGGGGTGCCTCTGGGAGGACTCTGGAGAGCCTTTGTTAGGTTTCATTTCCAAATGGCCTGTTTGGTTCCCATAGGAACAGAGGGGTGAGTGGCTCACTGTGATCCTGTGGCCAATGAGGAAGACTGGACTTGGGTACCCAAGTCGTCCATGCAGCTACTCTTTCAACAAGGAAGTAGCTCCTCGTGTGTAAGAGCTGTCACAGTCTTGCTTTGTGTGTGCAGGGCTCATGAGAAGTCTTTTCCAACAAGCTGGCAGGATCAGAGCCGAATAACCCCAGGTGGCCTTTCCTGGCCCCTCCCGGAGGCCTGAGCCCACTTACTGGGGCCATGGCCTTGCATTCTCTGACGTCCTACTTCCACCTACAGGGCCTGGGAGTGTGGGTGAAAATGGGAGCCAGGCTCTTCCTTAGCATCTTCTTCGATCTTTAAAGGGCAGCCTTTCCCTCCCCATCCTCCACCTCCACACTGGATGTGCTCTGGGCCCTTCCTCACCACCCACTAAGTAAGTAACTTTGCCGTATGCAATCATCCTGAAAGCAGAAGCAGGGAATCCCGCTGTGTCTGATGGCAGGCAGACACATCAAACACTCCCATTCCCAGGGGTGGGCTGTTCCCTGCTGTCAAGCAAATTTCTGCTTGTTCAGCACTTGGGGTAGAAGAGTTGGTTTTGCCCTGAGTGCTGAGATGATCTCAGAGCAGACGCAGGAGGCAGGCCACCACAGGCCCAGGACATGCCAGCTGGGGGAGGGGCCCTGAACTTCCTGGGGGAAGGAGAGTAGGCATTTTTCTTCCCAAAATAAGGAGGCAAGCAAGATACTATCAATGCAAGCACTTTGCGAACTCTGAGGCAGGCGAGACAGCATGATGTGTTAGTTTCTGCAAGGTTCAATCCTTCTGTGAGCTCTGCGCAAGAATACACATTTAAACTTTATTCTTGAGAGACAGAAATGGCTTTCTCTTCGGTGTCTGTCTTTCTGTCTCTATCCATGCATCCATCCATCCATCCGTCATCTACTTCAGGTCACAGCCCCACTTGTAAAGGTAGATTGAGCCATCCTCGTGTGAGATTTGAATTTGAGAAGAACACGTGGTTGTCTTTTTCAGAAGATATTATAAGATGTCATCCAGGAGGTTTTCCACCCCTGCCCCACTCCTTGCTAAATGGGGACTAAATCCCTATTTTTGGAGACTTGGCCTGGATCTGCAGATGGCCCTTTGCTCCAGTGGCTTTGGCTGGAGCTCATCTCCTTGGCACCTCCTCATGTCTCCTCCTGCAGGCCTTTGCTTGGGCGTTGCCTCCTCAGGGCACTTTCCCCAACTCCCCGGGCAGGGTTGGAAGTGACTCCTGTCACCTTGCTTACAGGACAGCCAGGCACCGGCAGGGTCTCACCACCCCTTCAGATCTGGGCAGGACCCACCCTGATCCCATTACCCAGCTGCCCAGACTGGAGCCAGCACCCTGCCCAGGAGTTCTCTGAATTTGGGGGGCAGGGGCTTGTGTGATCAAGGTCACCTTTGTGCCAAATTTCCCCCCTTGGCCAAGCTGTTCTTTCTTCTGTATCCACAGCCATTTCTTTACTTCTGCCCTGGCATCAGCCAACAGGAGTCAGAGCCCCTCCTCATGGATCTCTCCTTCCCTGGTAACAGTGAACAGAATTCTGCTGGGAGCCCAGAAGGTTTATTGAACCTTTGCAGGTCACTGGCAGTGCTTTTAAAAGCAAAACACTTGGCCGGGCGCGGTGGCTCACGCCTGTAATCCTAGCACTCTGGGAGGCCGAGGCGGGCGGATCGTCCTGAGCTCAGGAGTTTGAAACCAGCCTGAGCAAGAGCGAGACCCCGTCTCTACCAAAAATAGAAAGAAATTAATTCGACAGCTAAAAATATATATAGAAAAAATTAGCCGGGCATGGTGGCGCATGCCTGTAGTCCCAGCTACTCGGGAGGCTGAGACAGTAGGATTGCTCGAGCCCAGGAGTTTGAGGTTGATGTGAGCTAGGCTGACGCCACAGCACTCGCCCCAGGCAAGAGAGTGAGACTCTGTCTCAAAAAGAAAAAAAAAACAACTTTAAAAGCAAAACACTTAAAATCCATGTCACTCTTCAGAGGGTGCTCCAGCCAGCATTTCCCACAGCTGGCCACCTGTCCAAGTCCTGCCTTCTCTTCCCCTGTCCTTCAGGAGCCTCAACCCCCAACCCTTCTCTCTGACAACATCCATGCCCTGTGTGCCCAACTGTCATGACCCAGAAGTTTACCAAGTTATTTTCCTGAATAAAGCTGGTGCCCTCCTGATAAAGAACTCTGGCATCAACTATTTAGATGAGATAGTCTTTTTTCCTTACATTAGCATCTTTCATTCTGTAGTATAATCATTTGTTTCTGTATCTGACTCTAAGGCAGGCCAGACTCTCACTGAAGGCAGAGGCCTCATATTTGGGTCTGTGTATTCCTGGTACCTGGCAAGGAGACTGGCAGGCTCTCACATGTCACCAGAGCACACAACTGGGACCCAAGGAGAAGAGTGAGACTAGCCATTGGGCAGCGAAAGAGGTGATCCAACAGCCGGAGTTCCAGTAGCCAGAGGGTGGTACCAGCCAGCCTGTTGCTAGGAGATGATGGGCTTTCAGGAGGGATGTGCAGTGTTGCTTAGCAACATCTCTCCACGGCCCTATCACTCAGAACAGACAGGACCAAACAATTCTTACAACAAGGGTCTTTTGACCTATTTCAGCTAAAAATAGGTAAGATCTTTCCTTCAATCTCAGCTCAGAATACATAATTTTCTAAAGAACCACAGGTGCAAAAAATGTTGAGGATTCCAAATACACTGGAGAATCTACTTTGACAGAAGGTTAAATGTCAGTCAGAGGGATGCCGGAAAGATTTCCAAGAGCCCACAGCCTGCCTTCTGTTCCCCGAAAGGACAAATTCGGTGAGCTGTGATGCCACTGGGCCTGCAGAGCTCCCCCGAATCTCTCCTGCAGGCTCAGAGAGAGAACTCGCTAGCTTGGCACAGCCAGGGGTCGCCAAATCCAGCTGGTCGTCAAGGATAGAAATGCCTTCTTGATGTGGTTGACATTTTTCTAACTAGCTTAGGCCAGGAAGAACATTCAGATTTATTGTCCATCTGTAACCTAGAAAACCTTTGTATGAACTTAAGTTCTTTGAAACATTTGCATTGAAAAAGCCACATAGGAGTCAAAGGATTACAAATAACAGGCCAGATTTCCCTCCCTTTGTGCCAGAGAATGCACAGTATACACTCCATGACTGTTTTTCCTCCCTTCCCTTCCCTGCTAGCTTCCACAAAGGGGACGGTCCGCTGGTGGGGACAGGGCTGCAGGGGGCCCATGCAGCGGTGGTGCTCGCTGAGGTGGGACTCCGCGAACCCAAAGCCTTCACTCAGCGCCCCGCACATGCGGGTAAGGGCCTGTATGACACCGGAGCTGCCAACGCAGAAGGACGCACTCCCCACACTCCAGGAACCAGGCAGGTGAGCTGCCTCCCGCCTCGCAGCCCTCACAGTGTTGTGTCCCAGAAAGTCGCCTCCAACACTGAATTAGTGAGCACAGAACTGTTGCTCCTGGGGAAACACAGAGTTAGGTCCTGTGACCCTCTAGTCACAGCATTTCCTCAACCAATCAATACACAGCTGTATTTTATGTGTGCTTCTGTTTAAAGACACCTTATTTAATATATATTGTTGATCCACTAACATTTAACTTTTGCCAACAGCATTATAGTTTATGCTTCAATGAAGCTTCTTTCATGCGTGTTTTCCCCATAAGGCACATCGCAGCCTTCCTTTGCTTAAGGACAATAGACAGCACTTCAGCACCGTGCTTGGGGGACACGTTAAACAGCAGCATCACCATCAAAAAGCACACCAAAAAATGCAAAAGAATGTGGCACTAAATAGATCAAGAAAGGACCCTTGTTTGTAGCATGCAAGCTGGAACAAGGAGGCATGTGTCACCTTGTTTGACCTCAGCTGGGAATGGCTGTGTCAGGTGACTCAATTTTTTTTTTTTTTTTGCTGCTCTGTACATGCTTTAAATGACCACAAAAGCCCCAAAAGTATTGATTTTTGAGGTTACAAATAAGTTTTCAAGAGTGGGTGACTTTGCAAATGCAGAATCTGTGACTAATGAGGATTGACTATATCTATATATATGTGTATGTATATGATGTTATCTATGAAAGTTGAACATGTATATGTACATACACACGCATACATTTCTCTGCATATGTATGTATTTTAAAAGCAAAACTTGAATGCGCTTATGCCCGCTACTCCAGGGTGGATGAGAAAGCATAACCCTGGGCACCCGTCATCACACCGCCACCTTTAGCTGGTTTCAGCAATCTCTGGTCACTTGGTGTGAAGACTCTGGAGAGTAGAGGTTTCCCACCCCACACCAGACTGGCCTAGCTTGTATAGCAATTCTCAGGGGACCTTGTTACAAATGGGCCCTAACCCCATTCTTTACCTGCTGAAGCAGAGTTGGGGGAGGGAGTGCTGGGACTGAGGAGTGGGGATGTGTATTTCACACAGTTTACACAGCTCACCATTTAAGATCGAGAATCACTATGAAGAGGTTCCCAGCCAGTTGGAGAAATCAGCCCCTGAAACCTTTTTCTGACCTCAGGGCAAAAGACAATATAGACCACTCCACCCCCCTTGTGAGCAGATGCAATCAAAGCCAAGAGAAAAGTGTGGCGTGCCATGTGGAAGACCCTGGGCAGTTCCGTGTGAAGCTGGGCCACCTGGGGAAGGTAGTGTGACTTCCCTGTGCCCCACCTGTAAGGGGGGTAATAGTGATAGTACTCTTAAGGTTGCCAAAAAGATTGAATGCATTAATACACGCACAGCACGATGAACAGTGCTTCACATGTAGGAGCAGTCAACAACCACTTATCATCACCATCATTGCCATCACTATCTACCGTCACCTGGACTGAGCCAGATCCCCACTGGCGGAGCCCCTTTTTCCTTCTTTGCGCTCACTTTCTCAGCCACGTGAATCTCACCTCTTTTCAGACCTTTCCCTTTCCAATCTGAATGTTTCCCTTTCAAATTGTTACTTTTCAAAAAATTGTATTTAAACAAAAAGAAAGACTACACATCTACCTGGATGGAGACAATAAAAAAGAGAGCACCCAGTGTTGGCGCAGATTTGTAGCAAGTGGAATTTGGGCTTTGCTGTTGGAAGTGTAAACTGGTACAATCACTTTGAAAAGCTCTTTGACATCATCTAAGAAAGTTGAACATTCACACACAATGTGACCCAGCAATTCTCCTAAATTCATAGGTACGTTCACCAAAAGGCATGTATTAGAATATTATTTGTAATAATCAAAAACTAGAAGCATGGCCAGGCATGGTGGCTCATGCCTGTAATTCCAGCACTTTAGTAGGCCAAGGCAGAAGGATCACTGGAGGCCAGGAATTCAAGACCAGCCTGGGCAACATAGTGAGACCCCATCTCTATAAAAAATTTTTAAAAATTAGCCTGGTGTGGTGGTGTGCGCCTATAGTCCCAGGTACTTGGGAGGCTGAGGCAGGAGGATCGCTGGAACCCAGGAATTCCAGGCTGCAGTGAGCTATGATCGTGGCACTGCACTCCAGCCTGGGCAACAGAGCAAGACCCTGTCTTTAAACAACAACAAAAAACGAACAAACAAACAAAAAAAAGCTAGGAGTAAACTAAATGTCCGTCAACAGTAGAATGGGTAATTGAAGTGAAATATTCATACAATGGGATACTGTACAGCAACTAGAATGGACAAACTGCAACCCCCTCAGTGCCGGATCACGAAAGAAGGTTCGGTGAAGGCAGCCAGGCACTAAAGAAGGCACATGGGGTGGTTCTGTTCATGTAAAGTTCAAGGACAGGTGAAGCTAGCCTGTAAAGTACAGAGAGGGTCCCTCGGGAGAGGTGCTCAAGGCTGGAAGGGGGACGTGAGGGTCCCAGGCTTCTGGGTGTGCTCGACCTTGTGCTGCTCATACCTGTGTTTCTACCTTGTGAAAATTCTTTTTATTTGTACAGTTATTCATGCACTTCACTAAATTTTTTTTAGTAAAAGTTCACATTAAAAAAGAAAGTCAGGATTGTGAAGACGTCTTTGGTTAGGGATGGACGAGAGGGTAAAGGTGGAGAACAATGGTGTAGCATTCAAAAAAGAGATGAGGATGTCAGAGGGGCCTAAAAGAACGTTTTATCTGTAATTTTAAAAGGCTAAGCACGCAGAAACCCAAGAATTCATGGAAAAGTGGCAATGATTTGATTCCCAGAGTGAGGAGTCTGGAGAAACATAATCAGGAGGTGGAGTGGTGAGACCCCTGGGGCCCTTCCCAGGTATCTGGGAGTCCCCTGGGGGGGCCGCAGCCCCACCAGGTCACATGTGTGAGCTCTCGTTCCAGCTGCAGGGTGCTTCGTGCTGAGTGTGTCTTGTTGTCATTCAGCCAGTGCAGGTTCATGGAGCACTTAACCTTGTGTCAAGAGGCTCTTCCTACACTCTCCCAGTGTACCTTTGTTACAGCAAGTGTTACAGCAAGTGGTCCTGAGGACAAACCGAGTGGCACATTCACCCGCGGACTCCCGCCGGCCAAATTCTGAGCACCATCTACCTGATTTTTCCCACTTTTATTAAGTTGTGGTGGTTTGGGGGGTAGGGTGTCAGGTGGTTAATGCCTGCCAGGTAATAGGTTAGTTGATGTGTCAGATAATAGATTTAGTGTTATGCTGATGTGGCAGGTAATAGATTAGTTGATGGGCCAGGTAATAGGTTAGTATTACGCTGATACGGGTCTTCTGTGAGAGGTGGGGGTCTCAGGTGGCTGATGTGCCAAGTAACAGATGGGGGTTTTCCTTGTTGGCTTAAGCCCCAGCGGGAGTGTCAGAGCACAGAAGTGGCCTCTTTTTCAGCATTTCCAGACCTGTCTGTCCATCAGCATCTCTTGCCAGAAACACAGGTTCCCAAGGCCATTCCCTGGAGATGCTGATCCGGTCACCCGGGGTGGGCCTAGGACCCCAGGCTCAGGCCCAGGACCCCAGGCTCTTCTTCCAAGCAGGCAAGTTTAGGAAGCAGAGCTTTAGTGCAAGGGGATATTCTTTTGAAAAGAGCACATTACTCTGAATAGTGAGATAATGTTTTGAAAATAATCCAAGATATTGTAAAAATATTATAATTTCTTATTGGGAGAAAGAAGGGGCATCCTGACGGTTTGCCCGGCAGTGAAGTTGCTACATGGAAACACAGGATGCCCAGTTAAATTGGAATTTCAGATAAATAACAAAAAAAGTTTTAATATAAGAGTCTCCCAGATATTGCAAGAGATGTACTTACATTAGCTTTCTTATTTGCAATTCAGATTCCAAATAAACAGCTCTGAGGGGGTTGTGGCTGGCTGTGGGCAGGGCGGGGGCAGAGGGAGACTGTCGGGATGATGATGGGAACATTGAAGGAGCTCAGGAAATTTCACATCAAAATATGACTCCTTGCTATAAAGAGTATTTTGAATTAAAGGCTCTTAGAGATCAATAGGCCCTTGGAAGAGGCTTCCCCTCTATCTGCATAAACCTGACTGACCTGATCAAAAGATCAAAGGGGGCAATTGACTTCCCTTCCTCTCCTGGTTATCTCAATATATTGCAGAATGCAACCAGACCTGGCCCTAGTCATTTAAAACGTAATACTTATCCCTCAGGTTAATTAACAGGTCAATCTGTGTCCGTCATCTATTCATCCTCCCTAGCAACCGTCTATTGCCCCTAAACAGAATTATCTATACTCCTCATTTTCCCCCTCCCCTCTAAAAGGGTGTATAAAAATATCTGAACTTCACTGGATAGTGGGTAACCACTCTGTGACTCTCCCCACGCACACGGTAAATAAACTTTCATCTTATTAATCTGCCTTAATTGTGAGTTGATCATTCAGTGAACTTTCATGGAAAAGCGCAAGCTTCCCCTCACCCCTACAACCTTTACTGACTCTTTATTCATGGAGCCAGGAACTATTGTAAGTACTTCACGTTAACACATTCACCCCACACACTAGGCCAGGATGTGGGTATCATCTTTACCCTCCTTTTAAAGATTTTGGAAAGGGAGGCAGGCAGAGGTGCAGCGGGAAGCAGGACTGCCCCCAGTAGTCTGCGCCTGTGCCCGTGGGCAAGCCATAGGCCTGGGCTGGCCCGGGTGAGAGGAAGGGCTTTCCCCCATGCAGGTTCTTAACCTGGGGCACGCTGGGAACATGGTCTGCGAGTGGTTCCTAAATCCCCTGGCCTGCCCCAGTTCATTATTTTATTCAGCAATATTCAACTCTGTGCCTGCTCTGTGCCCGGCACTTCTTGGGGATGTGATGGTGAACAGAACAGAGCTCACCCTGCTTTGTGGAGCTCATTGTTGTGGGGAGGGGAGCTGGAGCGGGTGTTTCTAGAGCTTCCAGCAGAGGCTCAAACAGGCCCTTAATTCCCTGGCCCAAGTAGAGGATGGAGAGCCACAGGCTGGCTGCTCCCTCCCCCAGGGTCTTTTTCTCAAACCTGTGGCTGTGTCACTTGGTTCCTCTCACCTGCAGCACCCTTCGCTGTTTTATGAGGCCATGCCTGTCACTGACCCGCACACTTGAAGCAAGTGGCAAATGACCAGCTGACTCCCTGCACAGAGTCCTCAGAGCGGAAGTCGGGGCCCAGTGGTGCTGCTGGAATTTGTTGGAGACTTCTTTGGAGTGGGCATCAGTTCAAGACGGAGGCAGGAGGGGAAGAAGGCTGGTCCCTGGGTGGGTTCCTGGTAACCTGGGACAGGTGTTCCAGCCTAAACCAGGTCTTCCCTCTGCTGAGAGTCTTCCCACAGTGCCATCAAAAGGCCTGGGGGAATGTTCTGGCAGCTGCGTGGGCAGCCCGCTGTGCCCCCATCTGCCTTCCTAGGAAAGTGTTCATTCTGCATCTGCCCTCACTCCATCCCCACCCAAGGCAGTGATTCAAGGCTGCTAGTTCTTGTTTTTAGACATTATTATTGCCACTATCATAATGAAGGAAGTGCAAATCAAAACTGTGAGATCATTTTTCACTTCTCAGATTGCAAGCATCTTCGCAGGTGCCAGCCTGCGGTGGTAGAGGGGTGGGAAGAGAGGTTCTCCCATGCACATTGGGAGAGAGCAGATCGGAACACACTTTTTGGAGAGCAATTTGGTAATATCTGCAAAACATACACACCCCTTGACCCAGCAATTCCCCTGTAGGAATTCACCATGCAGCACTACCCAAAATATGTGTGGAAGGATATTTAATGCAGTACTACTAATAGTAAAAAAGTCAGAAACCATAAGCCTGCATGTCCATCAATAGAGGAATAGTTCAATAGATTGCAGTTTCTTTGTAAAACTGGATTCCATGTAGCCATTATAAAAGAATGGGCTAGGTCAGTATATACTGACATGGAAAGAGCCACAAGATACATTTCTTCGTTTCTTTATCTATTGTTGAATGGTTATGTCCTAATTAGTATGTGCCAGTCACGTGCTAGGTACAGGAGAAAAGAAGAGGGCCGGGTCAGAGCCTGGGGAGGCTCAAATGCAAGGGACCAAGTAGATGAGGGCACTTGGCTGGGGGTGGGGCCAGCGGAAGAGGTGGGGACCCGGCAGAGGGGAAGGAGAGGGTGGGCAGCTGGGAGCATGATCAGGTGGTGCTAGCATCTAGTTAAAGAGGACGAACAACGCTGCTGGGAACCTTAGCGATGGCTGTGCCAGTGGGAACAGATGCCAGATGGGAGTGAGCTGAACAAAAAACGAGAGGTGAGAAAACAGCCCATGGATACAGGGGACTCTTGAGAAATGTGTCTGCAAAAACAAGGAGAGAAATAAGGTGGTGGATGGAACTGGGTGAGGGGAGAGAGAGATTCATTCTTCTAAATGGGAGAGACTTGAATATGTCAAAGCCAATGGGAAGAATTCAACTGCAATGCGCTATTGAGTTAAAAAACGATATCCAGAAATATATGGACATGTTAATTTCCACTTGTGTAAAAACTTAGACTGTTCTTATGTGGGTATATGAACTAATAAAATTTTCATAATTTGGAGTCTTAAAGTCATTATGCTAAGTTGAAGAAGATAATCACAAAACGTCTGAGTCATTTATAAGGTAAAATACTAGAACAGTTCTTAAACAGAAGTTGAAGCTTATGCAGCTTGATGTCTTATTTTTATATTCAGGAATGCTAATAAAATTAGTGAACTGTTATGTTCAAAGTTACTTTAACTTCCTAGGTTTTTCTAAGAGTTGACATTATGCTTAACATATATAATTGAAATTTCTAGATGGAAGGGAAACAATTCTATATAAAAAATTTTTAATAAAAGTTATAAGACATAAATATTAATAGTTTTGTTAAAAAAAGATAATTTTGTCTAATTTATTGGTTTGTGAAACTGCTTTACAATTCAATAAGTAAATGATCATTAAAAATTAAATAGATATAAAAGTTAAAGGTGATAAAAGGTTTATAAAAATCTTAACTTACAGGGAAATTGGTTAAAATTAGATGAATTTGTTTATAAGATTTTATTAAAATTAACTTTATCATTAATACACTAATACAATGAAAAATTTGGCTTTCTCTTTTGAACTAGATTTTCGTAAGATATTAATAGGAATAACAAAAGATTTTTAGGAATAACACCTTTGTTCACCTTTTGAATAAACTGCAAAAAGTGGGGGAAGGAGAGAAAGAGACAGACTCAGCCTCCTCATTAATTTGCACTTCAGCCTGTCTTAATATAAGACCTATATTAGGTCTTATAGTTGTTTGAGAAACTGAGTCTCCTCTCTATCAGAGAATATGAATTTTGCATTTTAAAAATATTTGAATTATCAGTTTGGCTAAGTAAATGTCTATAATTTTATAGTAACCTGCAATCTTGCTTCATGACAACAAGTGTCATATGATGAACAATTCAGGACTTCCTGCTCTTTAAGCTTTCACTAAAATTTAAAGTTACTAAAAATAAGAATTCTAGTCAATGCATGTAATTCTGTATATGAAGCGTACCAAAGAATAAGATACGTTTTCAATAAGAAAAATTCCAAAAGAAGCATAGAATGTGTTCTTATTAAAATATATATAATTTTGTCTAATTCAGAGGTTATTTAAAGGTTGAATCAAAATATGGATCTAGAAAGAAAGTAAAAGCAAAATAGAAAGTAACCTGTGAGTAAGAGAAAGAAGTAAAAAGGCAACGAATATAGAAATATACTTTTTTTGGTAAGAAAGGTTAAACAGAAAGAATAATGTAAAGAAAGGATCTTGTATGGAATTTTTTGTCCTAAAATGACTGGTTATTTAGGAAAACGGAATGTTAGGACAAGACAGGAAGTTTTTAGCAATGTTTTGTAGACAGTCTATAGTCCGTGCAGGTTGGGATAAAGTTTATAAAGGGAATTTATGAAGGAATTTGTGTGTGGTCTAGTTGACTGTAATTAAAAAGAAAAATTTTGGTTAACACAAAGTTTTCTCTAGATATTAATTTGCTCTTAATGAAATGACATGATGTACTCATTTTGATTCTATAACCTGTTTTCTTTTTAATTAAAAAATATATATATATATATTACACTACAGAAGGTTTTTCTTTACGTTTTGGTAAACTGACCTAAAAGAAGCAAAAAAAGGAAGCAAAGATTTTATGCTTTATCAAGGTAATCCCTGTGCTCTCTTTCTTAGGTTTTGACTAACTAGAAAAACTAAACTTTAAAAGTGTTAAGGTTTAAACCCATGTAACTTAGTTTATCATTGTTAGAATCTTCTGATGACTTGTCTCTTGGTTAAATAAATGACCCTTATTTTATAGTGGCTTGTGATTATATTTGAACAAATGTTTTAAGCCTTTGCTATTTGACAGACTTTCCAAACCCAAATTCTAAATCCAGCCTTTTGGCCTGAAACTAGCTTTTTATATATTAGGGCCACTGAAAGTCTAAGACAGACATTAGGTTTATTTGGTGCATTCAAACTATACAGGAAACATTGTCAAATATAAAATGGCGTTTAACTTTCTTTCGGTTATATTTGTATAAGTGTGTTATTAATATATGTTCCAATATTACAAGATATCGATATATTTTGGTATATTGGTATATGTTATCAACAATAATTATGGTTATTACATTAAATTGTAGTATGTCATAAAAATAACCAACTTTATTTGTCAGTTGTCTCTTTAACCGTGACTAGTCTAAAAGTTTTTGTTTACTTTGATTCATCTCAGAAAGTGTTTTTTTTAAACTGGCTAAGTCCAAAGTTTACTTCTTCAAGGAAAGTCATGGAAAGGACTGACAAGTTCTCTTGAATACAGGCTTCTGATAACTTTGGAGATATATACCATTGGACTAAAATAAAACAAACTTCTAGGACTTTAATTTGAAAGCTAATATGGCCATGAGTATCCCTAACTCAACCTCAAACAGAAGAGAAATTAATTGCATGGGACCAAACTAAACTTTTTTATGACTTTTTATTTAGAACATCACTGATTCTCTTGTTTTGTTTTCCAGAGTCCTGACAAGTTTTAAGTAAACATCAAGTTTATCTGACATCTCCAGAACCTAAAACTATAGAATCTGCCAACGCCGTGTTCAAACATCCTCCCTCCAGGCTCAGAGACTATCTCCAGGGGGGCATGTGAGATCCTAAGTGCCAATTTGGAGGGACAGGATTAGTTTAGATCCCCCAGATCAAGGAGGGGCACACAGAAGCCTAAACAAATACTAACTAAAAACTGTCTTTTCAGACCACGTGGTGCAGACATCCAACCCAATCATAAAATTTTTTTTTCCTGCTTCCTGTAGACTTAGAACTTCCTGAGTATAATTGTTCTTGTTACAGCAAGTGTTACAGCAGCTGGTTCCGAGGACAAATGAAGTGGCACATGGAGAGTCGGAGAATCAAGGTTTATTCACTGGCGGGCTCAGAGGGGTCTGGCCACCCAATTCTGAGCCCTGTCTGCTGAGTTTTTCCCACTTTTATTAGGTTGGGGTGGTCTGAGGCGGGGGGCGGGGGGTGGGTGGGTCTCAGGTGGCTGGGCCAGGTAATAGGTTAGTATTAGGTTCATGAGTGTCTTCCAAGGGGTGGGGTCTCAGGTGGGTAATAGGTGGGGGTCTATAACAAGTGATTTATCAGCCACCTTAGTATAAATTACTAAAGAGTCTCTAAATTCCCTTTGCTTAAATGTTAACGATGCTTATGTTTGCTATAAATCTACCACTAAACTCAAGAATATAGTAGCTCAACACTTACAGATAAATTAGTTTTGTAGCCTTGCCTTTGACATTTTGGTTTTTACTCTTATGTTGCCTTAGGTTTTAAAGGGTTGATGAGTGCCTGTCTACTTCCAGTCCCATCTTGCCTGAAACATTTAATTGGCTGAAAGCCCTTTTTTGGCGCCTCAGTCCTCTTGGCCACAAGGGTCCCATGGAGGGCCTGGATGGACCTGGGGCAGGTAGCCAAACTGTTAGGGAGATAGGGAGGGATTCCTAGTCTCCTAGGGATGACAGTGACTGCTGTTGTCCCCATCTTGGTTCTGCCCAACCCTAATTCTCCATACCTGGGAAAGGAGGGAGCACCCTTTGACTCTCCCAATCAGAATTTGGCGGAGCGCCAGCTGCGAAAGAATGCAGAGGGCTCTCTAGCCCACAGGCCAAGCCTCCTGGGTAGCATAAAGTCCGGAAAGTGACCTAGAATCGACATGTGTAGTTAAGGATCATGTCATGTGACTCCTAACTGTCCTATCTAAGTGGTTCCATGGTGACCTCTGAACCACGAGGGAGATCCCTATCCAGACACTGTAAGACACAGGCCAGGCGTGGTGGCTCATGCCTGTAATCCTAGTACTCTGGGAGGCTGAGGCGGGCAGATCATTTGAGCTCAGGAGTTCGAGACCAGCCTGAGCAAGAGCGAGACCCCCATCTCTACTAAAAAACATAGAAAGAAATTAGCTGGACAACTAAAAATGTATATATAGAAAATTAGCCGGGCGTGGTGGTTCATGCCTGTAGTCCCAGCTAACTGGGAGGCTGAGGCAGGAGGATTGCTTGAGCCCAGGAGTTTGAGGTTGCTGTGAGCTAGGCTGATGCCACAGCACTCTAGCCTGGGCAACAGAGTGAGACTTTTCTCAAAAAATAAAATGAGACACAGACCACAGCCAATCTCTCTCTCTGCCCTTCATTTTGCTTGCTCTCCTTTGACAATGGGTTCAGTCATCATCTGTGGTGTAGGTACCATGCTCTGTAAACCTGTATCTTGCTCTTGCCCTATAATCCTATCTTTCTCTTCTCAATAAACCTCATTTTCGTGCTTGCCTAACTCTGGTGTGTCTGGTCATTCTTCGGCCATGAGCACGCCAAGAACCGACAGTATCAGACTAAAATCTAACAAAACCACACAGGCAACAGATTGGACAAAATAAGAGTTCGGTCATAGATGCTGCCTCTGGCAGCTCTTGGCCAAAAGGGGGGAATTGTGAACTAAAATAAAATCTTAAGGCTCCCCACCACTGGCTGACTGAATGGACCCCCTCCTGGCCAAGGGGATATCCTAAAACCAAATTGCCTGCCAGGAGGAGGGAGGTCAGACATGCCTCATCATGCCCATTCCCTTCTTGGAGACATCCTTAGTAACCCATTAACAGCCCTAAGGCTACGTAAGACAAACCTGCAAGTCCTCAATTTACACAGCAAATAATGTCCATTAGCTTGTTTCTGATTTACAGACTTCCTTAAAACATTCCAAGCCTTTACACAAAGCTTCATGTCTTCAACCAATTACACGTCAAAGAATCTTTAAACTCACCTATAACCTGTAACCCCACCCCCACCCCCCACTTGGAGATGGCCCCACCTTTTCAGGCCAGACCAATGCCTTGCATGTATTGATTTATGACTTTACCTGTAATTCCTGCCTTCCCAAAATGTATAAAACCAAACTGTAACCCAACCACAGCGAGTCCACTTGCTCAAGGCTTCTTGGGCGTGGCTCCAGGTTGTGTTCCTCAAATTTGGCTCAGAATAAATCTCTTTAAAATTATTTTACAGAGTTTGGCTTCTTTTCAATTGAAAATACACAAACCTTTTTTCTGAAAGGGCACATAAGAAATTATTAATAGTGATTGTCTTTGGGGAGTGCTCATGAGGTGGAAGACAGGCTTGGCTTTGACTTTTTATTTTATACTTCATAATTCTCTTCCTATCTCAACCAAAATTCCTCATTTTCAGGGCAATTCCTTCTGCTGTGTACTGAGAGGAAAGCAATCCTAATGAAAGGAATCCAAGGAATCCAAGCAAAACTGTAAACTGCAAGTAAACCCCTGTCTGCCCCCTTCCCTCCCCACCGCCCCAAAGGTTTTTATTTCCCAGATAAACCATGCTGGGTCACAAAGACAAGGGAAGAATTTCAGGAATGCGTGGCCACCTTGCCTCTTGCTGGGGTGTCACTGTGACTGCCTGGAAGCAGAGCAGGGTCTGGCGAGTCCTCAAGGCACCTTGGTTTTATCTGCAGAGCTGCAGAAACACTGCTGAGCTATAGCCACAGCTTGTCAACTAGGTCCCAGCCCTTGGGGTGGGGCCCAGGCACCTGTCTTTTTGAAAACTTGACTTTCAAACCAGAGTCTGGTGCAAGGGCTCTCAACCGTGGGCATGTTAGAATCTCCTGGGGAAGTAAAAGCGTATTCATGTGTATAGGTGGCTAGGGCTGCCATAACAGACCACAAACTGGGGGTGTAAACAAGTGGCATTTATTCTCTCACAGTCTGGGGCTAGAGTTCCTCAAGGTGTCAGTTTATTCAAGGTCTTGGTTTCTCCTGTGGCCTCTCTCCTTGGCTTGCAGACGGCCCTTTGCTTGCCATGTCATCATGTGATTGTCCCTCTGTGCCCCTCTGTGTCCTAATCTGTTCCAATAAGGTCACCACTCACATTGGATAAGGACCCATCCATATGACCTCATGTTAACTTAATCACCTCTTTAGAGACCCTGTCTCCAAAAATAGTCACATCCAGAGGTACCGGGGGTCAGGGCTTCAACATACAAATTTGAGGGGGACACTGTTCAGCCATGACAATGTCCAAGCTCCATCGTAGGCCAATGAAGTCAAAATCTCTGCAGGTGGGGCCTGGACATACATATTTTTTTCGAGCACACATGATTCAGGTGTGCAGCCAAGGCTGCAGAGTGCTGCTCACAGGGTCACCCAGGGACGCAGGGGGCAGGTCTTGCCCACGACCTGCATGTGCACAGCAGTGCCCTCATTGAAGCTGAGGGGGCTGTGGACAGCCAGGGTGACTTCCTCTGCAATGCCACTGTTCACGCCCTCCCAGTTTGGAGTTCCATCTTTGAGGAGCTCAGTGAGTCTTGCTCTTAATCTTAGAATAATCAGATCAAATACCCTGAGGCCAGAGGGATCAAAATACAAATGAATTTCCTAAGCCAATGACATCACTGAACAGAGGCTCCCAGAGGGTGGTAAGGAGGCCTGGGGTGGTGCAGCAGCCACCATCCCTGTCCCTTGCTGTCAGAGCCCTGCTTTGTACGCCAGGGGACAGCTTTCCTGCCTGTGGACCTGGCTGCTGGCGAGGTGTGGGCACCTCTGCACAGAGATGGGAGCAGCCTGTGTCACATCACGAAGCTGACCAACCCTGGCACCTGCTCCAACTTTGGACTTTTTGTTATAGGAGGTAGGAAAATTCTTCTTGTTTAAACCGCTGATGAGGGATTTTCTGTTCCTCGTAGCCTAAAGCATCCTAAACTGACACAACCAGTTACTCCAAGGCTGTGGCTCGAGACATTGGCTACAAGTGGGGCCCATGGCTAACTTAAAAAACCCCACTGATTTCTAGGTTCCACATCCAGAGATCCTGACTTAATTGGTGTAGGGTGAAGGAAAGTGTGATATTTTGATATAAGAAATACATAATTGGTCTTTGTCCCCAGTTCCCGCCACAGAGCTCCTAAAACCCTTGGAATTTCCTCAGTGATAGAGGTTAGAGGAATCTTTCATTATTCATAATGAACCTCTTTGAACCTTACCTGAGTTTATGCCTTTGAGGTGACTCTTGGAGGAAGGGGGCTGGTTGCCCGAGGATCCCTGTGCCATTATAGGGTTAGAACTTCCACCCCTGCCCCTGGACCTCCAAAGAGGGGGGGTTGGAGATTGACCTCGTCACCAATGGCCTTGATTTACTCAGTCGGGCCCACGTGATGAAGGTCCATAGAAAACCCTGAACAGAGGGGCTCTGAGAGCTCCCAGGCTGGTGAACCCCTGGAGGTGCTGGGGGTGGTGCACCCAGAGAGGGCGTGGGAGCTCTGCACACCCCACGCCGTGCCACGT
This sequence comes from Indri indri, assembly GCA_004363605.1. Lineage (NCBI taxonomy): Eukaryota > Metazoa > Chordata > Mammalia > Primates > Indriidae > Indri > Indri indri. The sequence goes on along the minus strand of RJWJ010024637.1, from coordinate 6,278 downwards.
GCCTCTTCCATTTGGTGCTCCCGAGTTGTGTTCTTTACAATAAACTACTAGTAGTACATAAAGTGCTTTCCTGAGGTCTGTGAGGCATTCTAGCCAATGCTGGAACCTGGGGAGAGGGTTGTGATTTACGGCACTCAGTCAGAATTATGGGTGGGTCCTGGGATTGTGACTGGTGCCTGAAGGGGGGCGGGCAGTCTTGTGGGGGCCTCAGCCTGTGGGGTCTATGCTAGCTTGGGGTCGTTGGTGTCAGAATTGCTTAATGTGAGGGGAAAACCACACATTTGGCGTTGGCAGTGTTGTGTGAGAGTAAAGAAAAGCAGTTTGTTTTCCTTTTAGAAAGGCAGTGGGGATTTTAAAGCTGGCATGGGGTCAGGAACCTCTCTAGCGCTGGGATGTGAAAGGGCACACAGACGCTGCTTCAGGGCCCTTTCCGGCCAGAGCTGGGCAAGGTCTCTCCGTCCTGGGCTGTCTGCCAGGGCAGGCCAAGGCCAGCTTGTGCAAGTGCCTGGGCAGTTCACAGAAGCTGCTAGGGCTGCAAGGAGCTCAGCTTCTACCTAGGACCGGGGGTGGACCTGGCACCTGGATAGAAAAAACCTCATTTCCTTATACAGAAATGGCCTCACTTCCTCACCAACAGGAGGAGATGGTGTGTGTTACATGGTGTATGGGTGTGTGTGTGTGTGTGTGTGTGTGTGTGTGTGTGTGGTGGCAGGTGGAAGCGTCTACTTTGGGATGGGTGGAAGCACAGGTTTCCCAGGAAGAAGGCCGGAGGGGCCGGAAGGCCTGACCGTGGCGTGAGCCTGTGCCAGGCCTGCCCCCAAGAGACTTGGATGTGTGCTGTGTGCACTGGGGTCTCCCCACCCAGCAGCAAGGTGCACTCTGCTCCCCAACTTGCAGACTCTTAAAACCTGGGATGGGTGCATGGGGGCTGCAGAGACTGACGGGGAGAGGGACACAAAAAGGGACCCCAGGGGCAGGAAAAACCAACGTTACAGAAACACAGCCCTTGGGGGTGGCGTCCTGGTCCCCGAGTGGGACAAGAATTTACGCCATCAGCTGGGAACATAACTGTTGCTGTCGATGGAGAGATTAACCTGTGTTGCTGCACTGTGAGGCCCTGGGAGCCATGCCGCATGGGGATCTTGCACCGATTGTGGCTAGGGAAGAACCACCCTCTTTATAGTTCCTATTCTTTTCTTTCTCTGTAAACATCCCTGTAAGGGCTAGCAGGACTCACGTTCCTAAAAGTTCCCGTGGCATCAGTGAGGACGGTGGCCCTGTCTTTTGGATTAGGTGAGGAGTAGGAAGGGGTGATCACACCACTGGCTCATTTAGAGTCCCACGTGGGGATCTCGTGGGCACTGGCAAAGACACCTGAACAGAGTGGCACCTGACCCCACCCAGAAGAGCCTGTGACTTGCTAGGGAGAGAAAACCTGTGTGCATAAAGAGATTGCAAAGGAATGAAATTTAAACTACGTAATGCTAAGAATAAACCCACGAAGCGGAAGGTGAGGAGCTAGAGGAGGAGAAGCTTCTTGGAGAGGTGGGAGTCCCGCCGGGCATGGCCAGGGAGCACGCACTGCAGCGCGCTGACCCAGAGAGCTGAGCCTGGGGGTGGCGGGGAGACAGGGCCGCAGTGAGGGCAAGCTGGGCAGGGGCGTGTGGCCAGGATGTGGAAGACCTCGAGAGTCCAGAAAGTTGGGGAGCAGTGGGAATGTGCAAAGGCCGACTCACGCATCCTGAGCCACGTGGATGGTTCTGCACTTTACGATGCTGCCCTGGCAACTCTGTGCCTCCACCCAACGATGGCAACTGTGTCATGAGCCACGAGCTGACAGCTGGCACAGTATGACTCGACACAGAATAAATATCACTTCCCAAACATAGACCAAGTCATTTCCTGTGTTCCTGTTGGGCTGTTGGCCTTGACTCCCTCGATCAATGACCGTACTCCCTGCAATGCTGGTCCACTGAGCAAGAAACGCACGGCCTCCCAGGAGGCATTCCCTGTCTGGACACTGGCTGGGAGCACTCCTAGGAACTTCCCGCTCCGGCCGGGCTTCTCCACTGACACCTTCCCTGACTCCCCAGGGCACTGTTGCCTAGGAGGGCTCCTCTGTGCCAATTCACCATATCCTTCCTGGTACCGTCTGCCAATGGTTACACATCATTTTCACCCTGAGTAGAGACTATTTCATGTTCATCTTTTGTGTCTCTAAAGGAGTAACAGTGCCAGGCCCCCAGTGGTTTAAAATTTAATAAAACTTTTAGCTTCCCCCAAATGTTGTAACAGACAAGCCTACACATACTTTTAATGTTTTATTTATAAGACTAGGTAAATGCACAAAGAAACTTCTAAAGGTATGCCTTTCATTCCACCTAATTATCCCCAGTGCAATCTCTCCTGGGGTTCTTGGCCTCCTATGAAGAATACTGTCTGTGCTTATGGACATTTTGTGAATATATTTTATATTTTTTCACATAAATGGTAATATACTATACTCACTGTTCCACATGTTGCCTTTGCCATTTATATTACATCTTCCAGACTTTTCCACATCAGTACACATAGTCTTACCTCTTTCTTTTTAACAGCTGCATAGTATTCCATTGTGCAGGTGAGCACATGCTCTATCTAACCAGGCCACCACTGATGAACATGTAGGACAAATAACATCTGCATGAATATGCTTATAAATACATAATTTTGCATTTGCACCGCTGTATCTGTAGGATAATTACTGAATAGAATCCCAGGGTCTAAGGGTATGTATATTTCAAATTTTGGCAAATATTGCCAAATTGCCTTTGTAGAGGTTGTCCTTGTTTACACACCCACAAGCAATATATGAGGCGTCCTGTTTCTCACACCCTCAGAAGCTTAGCATGTGCTTTGATCTTAAGGCAAAAAGAATTTACTGAACACTCATTCTGTGCACAGCCCCTTGCCTGGTGCTGGGAACATGAGGTGAGCTGAAGCAGGGAGCAGCTGTCAGCCCGCAGGTGGCCTGCGGCCCCCCTCCCCCGCCCCCCTGCTGGGCAGCGCTCCCAGGGCTGGTGCGTTTGGGGGCTGCAGGTTGCTGTGGCCTTGGTTTGTTTGTAAATGGCTGTCAGTTGTGGGGCAGGTTGTATGAGGGTCGTGAGACAGAGAGGAGGAAGTGGCTCAGAGGGCCCAGGAAGGGCAGGACAGAGTGAGGACAGGGAAAGTGTACGTCCGAGGGTTTCTGGGCCATCAGGTGCTGGAGAGTGGGGAAGAGCACAGAATGGAACACAGGGAGGAAAAAGTCTGGGGTAAAAACACCCAAACAAAACCTAAACCATGAGGGGAAATTTGAAGGTTTAAAAATGCCTGGAAAATTTCACAGAAAAGTTATTTTCAGAGGGGTTTGCAGTTGATTTTGTATATTTTGGAATTTCCTTGTCTCCCAGCCTTTGGCCTTCGCGCCTCAATATCTTTTGATTTTTATGTTGTAGGTAGTTTGGCCGGTTTCGCTCAGTCCCTGGCGGTTGGAGATCGGTATCTAGGGACGACTGGGCCAGTCATGAGGCCGAGAGGACGGGTGGGACAGGCTCCGGGTTTGCGCGGAAGCCAGTGGAGCCCTGAGACTGCGGCTCTGGAGAGGGGGAGGCTGGGGCTGAGGGGACACTGGAGCGTCACGGTCACAAGCTTAAGTTGTGTTTGAGCCGACTGGTTTCAGTACTCAAAATTAAACCCACTATAGATGAGACACATGTACATTAAGTTGTTTACATTTCTAACCCTAAATTTGCTGGTTTGAACAGGAAAGAGCTCATGTCTTAAATATGCCTATGTAACTGAAACAATGCTCATAGTCCCATAAATATTTCGTGAAAAGTATTTGTCCTTTCAAAGCAGCCTGCCTCCTCTTCTGCATAGAGAACATTTGATTTTTTTTGTTTTTGGTCCATTCGGAAGTATTTTCTCTGTCTAGCTGTCCTGCACTTGCACACACTGGCCTGTGGGCCTTCCCGGGCACTCACTGGGCTAAATGCATTCAATTAAGTTACTTATTCAGTTATTTACTTAGGTCCATATGGGCCGAGAAGTCCTTATTTAGGGGGTTGTGATCCAGAACTAGCGTTATATGCTCTGCTGCTCACCCTCCCTGCTTTGGCCATCGGGGGCTCCTGTACATTGGGCCCTGTATCCTTTCTGCAGTCCCCTTTGGTTTGCGGGGACTTCCTGACTTTTTGGCACCCACAAAATGTTCAGGCCCATGTTGTATTTTCCCTGCCCCATCCCTAGAATCAACTCTTCTCTGTGGAGCCCCGGTTCCTTTTCTTGGAGAATGGTCTCCAGACACAAGATCTGGGGGGCTGGGTGTGCTCGTGTTACTGGGGTGTCACAGCTGCTAGATCTTCTCAGTCACCAGAACTAGGAAATATCTGTATCTCTAGAGACCCCCATGCACACACATCTGCATGCACCTCTGCTATTTCTGTTTATACAAATTTAAAACCCATGCGCCCATATTGACACCTCTGATGCCGATCCTACAGCACAGGTTCATTCTAGCCTCATTTGTGGCTCTTCGGCAGTGACAAACCTGGCTCTTCTCGTCCACAACACATTACCGTGTGCTCAGCCCTAGTGCACACATAAGAAGTATCTGTGAGGAACAAATTCACTACCTATGCTGCAGAGTTTGTGTACGGTTCTTGTCTTTACCTGACAGGATCCAGCCACAACACTCTCTTCCAAAGTTCCTTAGGTCAGGGGATTTTAATGATGATATGAACAAGCCAGAAAACAGAAACAAAAAGTGATAGGAAATGAAAGCCTGGCTGGGGGAGGGGTGGTGGATAGAAGAAAAATTAAGCCATGGGGCCTTGGGACCACCCATGCCCTGCTGGGAAGCTGCTCCGAATTTTCAGTGCCAAGTAGAGTCATAGAGCTGCACACTTCTTGCGGCAACAGCAGGAAAGCCCTTCCTGAGGCCCACGGTACCCTGTGGGTCAGACCGTCCCAACGCAGCCCCTTCCTGGGACAAGCTGCTGTGCAGACTTTGTGCCTTGTGCCTTGCTGGGTGCCACAGCCCGGCCCTCTGATGGCTTTGTGCTCTGTGAAGATTCTTGAATGATCATTAGTTGCTCGTGTGAATACCAGCAGCCTCCCCGCATGCACTTCTCTCAGGGGTGTGGCCCCTGGAGTCCCCTGGCTGGAGCAGCCTCCTCTGAGCTGAAAATAGATCTAGTTGCATCTCCACTTTTCCTTTAGAATGCATGTAAAATTGCTTCCTCTTCCTCAGTGCTGTGTCTGTGTCTTCCTTTCCTGGCTGACATTTTATAGGAGCCTGTCACTTCCCTTTCCAAATCTGGTAGGCAGTTAGGAACAGCCTCGTGAGCTAAAGACAGGCTTTTAGAAAGATCCAGAACAGAATCTTTGGCAGCCGAGAGAGGCAAGCTTGCAAAGTAGGTGCAGATGAATTGGGGGACATTAGACATTTCACAGGCCTCCGAGATGGACCTCGGCAGCCTGAGTTCTAACATCTCTTTTCAAATACACTAAGGACAAAGCACGGTAGAGCTTAAATTTAAACCAGGCACCTTTGTCTTGCAGTGCTAGCATCTGGGGTCAGCAGGCACAGAAGAGCAGAGAGGTCAGCAGGAAACAATTCCTGGTGAGATTTTCAAGGAGCTGTAGCATATTTTCAATACCTGCTTCTCATTAGCAATGACAAACTCCAGCCATGCCTTGGACTTGGCAAGATCGCTTTTTTCCCTCCTATATTCTGGTCCAGTAAACTCTAAAATTCCTTCTGTCAGGCACTCTCTTCCTCCCCCCCCACCATCCTTGCTAAATTTCTAAAAGCATAGTCAAGCACTGAAACAGAAATTTCGTCCATATGGGTTGGATTTTCTACACTTAACTCATAAACACTGCTCTTTTGTAAGAGTTATTCCATTGCCAAGTGTCTCTGAATAACAATAAAATGTTTTTCCATGAAAAGAGATAACTGAACTCCAAAAATCAGGATCTGCACTCACTCTTTCTCCCCCTCACCTAAAATTTCATTCAATTTAACCAGCATTTATGAAATTTCCTGATATGGATCAGGGAAATATTGGCAGTATGCACCTAAGATCAGGGCTCTCTGTACCTGTTCTCCAGGGGTTATTAGTCTAATGAGAAAAACAGAAGGTAATGATGATGGTATCATTATTAATTAAGTTCTTAGCATGTTCCTTAGCATGTCCTTAGCATGTTTAGTGTGACAAAGGAGGCCACGCAGGCCCAGGGGAAGCTCAGAGTCC